>JAYJLV010056036.1:0-47557 GCA_036873485.1 Torymus texanus
GACAATATTGAAAATATTTACTATATCTTATGACAAAAATTGCTATGTACATAGCAATTTTTACTATAAAATATAGTAAATATTTTCAACATTGTCAGTTTGTCCCTGCGTTACTACAATTATAGTAATTTTTACTACAACATTTTTCTCAGTGTACGAAAGGGCGGGAGGTGGCATATCTCTCCCTCCTTAATCTAGAATAAATCATTTGTTACATCACGCGTTTTAACGCTATAAGCCATTGTGTACAAAAGCTTTATAGAAAATCACGACATAATAGTAATTGATTCATTACTTAAATAGTTGTGGTCATGACTACAGCATGTCTTGATCACATCTAATCTGATTTTATTTCTTTGGTTACACTGGTTTAATTCTGGATCAAGTCATAATCTAATCATACTACAAACGTCAAGAATTACGTCTTCTCATACTCAACATTTCTATTATTTATATTAAAGTCCTAGTTATAACGTACATAACGTATTTTATATGACAAATTCACTTTTCATGCTTGAAAAACTGGTGAATCTATAATAGCGATAATTACACATTACAATTATTTTACAATTGTAAGCTTGATAAATAATTTAAAGATATTTAATAATATTTGTCATTGCGATTTCGTAATTTTATTGTATTACAATGAAAAATGTTATTTTAATCTAAAATGGTGAGACATTTTTTCCTAAAGAGGAAGACGTGCGCAATACAATTGTATATAATTAAAAGAACTTACTTGTAAGTGAAGTTCTATTATAATTATATGAAGAACCTCTTCCGAAATGATCAATCCCACCCTGGTACCTTATTTATAAGTCTTTATAGATGACCCATCGTGAAACGGCAACACTTTAAAGAAATGAGGACCGAGCAGCGGCAGAGCCGGGAGACGGCTACGGCAGCGGCGCTGTACGGACGCTAGCGAAGTTTTCTGTTTTGGACGAATGGTAAATCGGGCGGGAAGAAGGGGTACTACCATTTGATCATGAGGAAGAGCTGCTTCATACAATTATAATAGAACTTCACTTACAAGTAAGTTCGTTTAATGGGACTTTTACTATCTAAATTTTCAAAAAATCGATTTTTTTACGTAAAAATGTTCCTTAGTATCATACAAATACGGTCCTAAAATTTTATTAAGAAATTCGAAATAGAAAGAATGTTATAGCTGTATTTATAATGGTACCTACGTGAGACAAAACTGTTTGAAAAAACTTTAAACGCGTTTTTCTCGAAATCACGTTTTCAAATCTGGGAGACGTTTTTCTCAAAATCTACTAAACCAATCTCAGTAAACCAAAATTTTTTTGATACTTTATACAAACAACTAGTAAATAAACCTCTAAAAAGTTTTAAAAAACCACCCCATCTTTTTAGTACAGGGGTGAATTCATCCCCAAAACAGGCGTTTTTTCGAACTTTTTATAAAATCGCGTATAAAGGCCATACAAATAATATAAAAAAATTAACTTTCTAAAGGTTTATGGTTTAGTTTCAAGTCTCATGAATTGAATCGCGTTTTAATTTTAAATAAATTTGTTACTGGAATGCAGAAAAGTGTCCCGTAAATTAAATGCATCTTTTGGAAGACGCCTTCTGCAGTGGTAAACAGTAATTAAAAGTGCCTAAAAAAACTTTTTTGTACACCCTAAAACATTGTTAACAATGTATGAAAAAAAAAATTATAATTATAAATAAAATAGTTTTTTTTAAATATTTAAATATTGTCTTTTTTTGCAATTTAGAAAGTAAAAGTACCCTTAATTATACAATTTTTTAATTCAGTAGTAGATGTACTCTCTTGATGTTGCTTGATCGTACTTTTTCTGACTCCTTCATTTCAAGCTTTTTCTTGTCTGGATTTAGTGGACCTTCTTAATTATATTACGTTCACTACATGATCTTCTCATATTATACATATTAAGGAAAATTTGTTGCTTCTTCTCTCAGAATGGTTTAATTTTGAAAATCTATATGCTTATGCAAACCTCATTTCTTAAAATGTAAAAACATTTTAAGAAATTACACAACTTTTTGTATAAATTTTTATATAAGAAGTTTGACAAAAAAAAAACTTAAAACAATTCTGAAGTTTTCCTGAATTATTGAGAATATTGCCAATGGAAAATCACTCACCAGGAGAGTATCTCAGATCCGGAACACGGATTTCGTTCAAACTTTGAGATATGTTTTTAGATGCCAAAATATAAAGAAAGCCGCAATAATTGACCCTAACGCTTTGATAATCTGAAGTTATCAATATTTTCAGCAGTATTTTAAAAAAATATTCATAAAAATATTCTGTTTTTCATGTTAATTATTCAGTCAGAAAAGGTTTTTAAAACTTCTTGTAAAAAAAGAAAAGAAAACTAGAGAGGCCGTGAGCTTTCCATTGCCTTTTACAGAATTGAAAGATATCAATTCCTTTCAAAGTGATATGGTAGTTTGAAGTTAAGCAACGTAAAACTGCTGATAAATAAATAACACCTTTTTGAACTGAATAAATAACATGAAAACAGAATATTTTGTACAGAAGTAGCTGTTAAATGCTATGTTTTAATTCTATTTTGTTTAATTTATTTTAGAAAATAGTAGCTTGAAAATTTTAAGTTAAAAATAATACAATTTTATATTTTAGGGAAGAGAAGGATGTACAAAAGATGTACAGAAAGCTGTTTACTTCATAATGTAAAAAATTGGGTTTTGCCATAACCTGCAGATTTTTTATTTAGAACTGAAGTGTTGTACGTATCAAATTTCTTTGGATATGATTTTTTCCAATGAATTATATCACAAATCTAGTATACTTTCAAAATATGATCTCTACAGATTAATAGTAATTGAAATTTATTTTTTGTAGGTCATTTTAAGAAGACTAATTTACGCGGGTCGGCTGCATACCCGCCGATCAAATATTTTAATCAGACGTACAAAACTTATGTATTGACTTTATTGGACTCTGTAAAAAAAAAAAAATGAAACGTGGTTCATCACAAGTTAACTTTTAATATTTCCTTATTAAGGATAAAAAGTTTAAAAGTTACATATGTTATAAATAGCCAAAGTATGCAAACAATCTTCAATTTATTTTATCAAAATCCATGTTTCAGAAAGTACTTTAATAAAGTAAATTTCGTTCTTATAGAACTTCAAACAGGAATAATATCAAAAGTTTGTTGGGCTGAAATGCTTAAAAATCCAATATGCGTAATCTAGATTTATTAAAATATTACATTTAATCCAACATTAAAAATCTGACGTTGAGGTTAGTTCGGACTTAATTTTATTATTTTTATTATCCGCAAAATTTTTTGGAATAAAACCTTATGCGTTGTATTTTTAATAAATTAAAAATAAAATAATAAAATAATAATAATAAAAAAAAAAAAATAATAAAAATAATGATTCTAAAAAAAATTAGGCCTGTGTAATGCACAGAATTTCTATTTGATTGGTAACGATAATTAATGATCAGAACTGACAGTATCTTATTAAAAATGCGTTTTAAAATATGGATAACTTTAAGGAAAAAAAATGGAAATATATCTCCACAATATATAAAAGATAAAAAAAAATATTTTTTCAAATGACTTTTTAATAGCCTTCGTGTTCATCTCATCAAGATGCTTATATAAGCTAAAAATTAAATATTCCGACTTTTTAGCCGTATTCATATTGATCTGATCGAAATTATATAAGCCAAAAATTAAAAATTTGATCGTCGATCGGTTCCAAATCTGGTTTTTATTTCAATATATGCATCATCAATACTATTTGCTATTATTGCTACTGCACTAATAGAAAAATCTCGAAGAGATCTTTTTTATGCAAGCGATCGAATTAGAGTCCGAGTACGTAAATCACTAAAAAAAAGTAATAAATATTGATTAAGAAAATGCATCGAGATAGGTTAATTAGGGGAAAAAACAGAATGCCTAACATAGTACGTGACAGCCAATGTTCAGATACACAAAAACCAGTCACTGATAAAAACGGTCCACACGTCGATTCTGTCCTTTTCCTCTTTAAGAACAACAGAAGGTCACAAACTGTCTATCCTACTATTTATCAATATTGACTAGGCGAGCTATAAAAAGGAATCAGCATAGCGCGCATCATGCACAGTATAGTCTTCGTAGATGAATCGCGTATCCGAATACATAGAGTGGCACGAGCTGCAGCGTCGCGATGCCGCGGACCTCGTTCGCGAGTTCGCCGACGAAATAGCAGAATGGCGGGGAACGTGTGTCGATGTAGGTTGTGGACCGGCCGTTATCACCCGGGATATTGTCCGGCCAGCGTTGAACGAGAGCACAAAAATCATTGGTAAGGATCGCAGGGTGCTTTCCTCGCTTACATTTGGAAAACTGAAATCATTAATGAGTTTTGGATGCACATTGCAGGCATGGACATATCTCCGAAAATGATCGAGTACGCAAAGAAGACCCATGAGAAGGAGTCGCAATTATCGTTCATAGAGTTCAACATTCAAGCTAAAGAGATTCCTGAGAATTTGATCAACGCTTACGACAACCTCATCTCGTTTCATTGTTTGCATTGGTGTCCCGATTCCAGGTAAAATGAAAAATGTTCATTAAATTCTAGTGTACGTATACTTCACATTCCAAATCAATATCTCGCTTCTTTTATAGGAGGACATTCAATAATATTTACGAGATGCTGCGTCCAGGTGGTAAGTGCTTAGTCATGTTCATGGGATTCAACGACAACTTCAACAGCTGCGTGGCCATGTTCCATAATCCAATTTACAAACCATACCTGAAGGTATATATATACGCCGTTAAATATTTTATTACTAATAGGTCTAACGCAACGCGTATATCTAATCGCTCGATCTCTATTACACATATATGCACACACACAGGACGTCGTAAAACAGCTGCCATACTTTCACGCCTACGATGATCGCAGAGGGGAGCTGAAGAAACTTCTGACGACCATTGGCTTTGATGTTCTTCACTGCAGCGAGAGAGAGCGGACGTATGTCTACAAAAACATGCAGACTCTCGATAGTGAGTAAACTGTCATGAACATACTCGTATCCTTGTCGTTGATGGGACACAAATGGTTTATAATATTTAACGTATGATTTCATTACTATAGAGCATATAAGAGCAGTGAACGTGTTCGCCGACAGGGTACCTGTGGATATTCGGGAAGATTTCGAGATGGATCTGTTGCACGACCTCGCGAGCAGAAAGATTTCTTTTTCCGACAGCAGCGACGATGGGATAGAAGAGCCAAAATTACTGGAGAGATATAGTATTTTAATCGCTTATTTTAGAAAGCCAGATAGCCATGAGACGAGAAAACTACGAAATGTTCTGTGAAGTCATTAAAACTGTAGGGCTTGTATTGTAATTGTTCATAGTATTCGTCACTTCCTTTGTTAAAACATTATCTTATTTCGCATTTAGTTTTACATATTCCTTGGTGGAAATCCAAAATATTTTCTACCTATTAAATGGTCATTTAAATTAGGGACTGATCTTAAAATGGTGATTTCGCCTATCTAGTTTTTGGCCCCGCGCTGAAACGCTTTTTCTCCTAATTTTCGAACATTTAATAGATTGAAAAACAGAATGAGTTTATCGAAGATAAGATTTGTACAAGCTAGTTCTTATCTATTTCAGAGGTTTTAGAGTTTGTCAGTTTTTTTACTGAATAAATGACCAATAAATGCCTTGTTATAATGGAGAAGAGTGAGAAAGACAGAAAATAATGACAATAAAGACATTTTTCGAAATATCTATGAAAGGGCTATAGTAAATGCATTTTTGACCTTCGTATGTTGTTTATATTTTAGTAAGCTATCAGTTATAAAGTTGGATATCTTCCAATTTAATGTCAAATTCGTTAGAAAAATTAAAAAGAAAATTTTGAGGTTATGTCATTCTAGTCCCTATCTATTAAATGTGAGAATAATAGGCGAAAAAGCGTTTCATCGTAGGCAATTAACTAGCAATTTTTCCCACCTATTTATTAGGATTCTGACCATTTCGCGATAGACGAATTTCTACGCTACGTAAATCTCACTGTTGAATTTAGTCTTCGAAAATGCGAAACAGGCGCGTTTTAAAACTATGAGCACTACACGACGAGCTCACGTTAGCTATCGTGGAAGGGTAAAAGAAACAGTGTTATCTATAAGTTGGAAAGTTCATGGTAACTTAGACGTTAGTTAATTAAAACTTGAATTTATTGTTATATTCTCTCGCAGGTTCGAAAAACTTTTCCAGCCGCGCCCGTCATAAAACGTTCTGAAGGTTATCGGAAATTTCGTCGTGTTTCCACGTACTAAAGAACACGTGTATAACGTTTCTAATGAAACATTCACCTTTTCTCCTATATCTCAATTCATAATAGTTTCTTTAAAACATTAAAGGTTTTAAATGATGTACTGAACTTATAGGCTGTAATTATTATGTATACTGTGTTGTAACAATAACGGTCGTCTGTAATAAACCGCAATAAACTAAAAACAACGACGTTCCTCATTCGATGCAACAAATTACTATTCCCCATCCAACTCCATAATTTTTGCTCCCCTCCTCGTCCAGCTTTCCAGGTACAAGAGATACACACATAGACGACTAATGCCGCTCCGGGTGATAATGGCACGTACCCTCGGGAGCCCTTTTGTCTCGTATCTGCGAGCGCGGGGAACACGAAGAAGAGATCCAAGCCTACGCGCACGCGCAGTTATTTACACGGTACGAGGATGTCCTAAGAGACTATATGGCTTCCTAGTGAGTTTGTTCGTATGTGGGTATATATGCGGTTGTTTGAGCGAGTGGAATCGTCAGATTTTTTGCTATGAATGCTAGGGTGTTATGATGATATGGATGATACAGGTAACCGTTGTGTTTAGTAATGAATCATTGATAAGTATACGTTTCTTTCTCAAAGCAGCGTATGAAAAATCTTTGTTTTTACAAAAGGCCTTCCACTCTATATTTTAGAAAATAAACATGAACGAAGGTACCTGAAAAAAACGCACCAGCAAAATAAAGAAAAACCGCACACCCGCACTAAAAAACGAAAGCAACCAAAAGACGCTGAGAGTTTAAGAAAGCCGTTCGGGCAAAAACGCGGCATCGTAAATATCGGAAAATTGGAAATCGGTTAGCCGCAGTCCTTGGCACGCCGCGGACACAATATCCCTGTACGTACGTACGTACACGCGTGTATGTGTATGTAAAAATTCCGCGATATCATATTGAAATCTGGAACAGCGCAGACGCGGCGTTTCGGAAAGTGCCGGGGAGAATCTGAGAGTGATATTGCGGTACAGAGACGAGGATTAGTACCGAGGACGCATAGTTTTCCGTGCTGCTGTCGCGTGTACTAATTTGGTTGAGGACGGTGGAATGAAGTAGTCTACGTAGTTCATTTCTGCGAGGCACTGTGAAGTACGGTGAGTGCTGTTTGTGGAACTACGTTGTCCTGGAGATAGTTAATTAGTGGTTGTGGTTTAAACAACGCGATGAAAAATGTCTGCAATGAAGTTTTCTGAGAGTTTGAATGGTGCCGGTTTTGGAATTTGGCTGAAGGAGGTTTTCTTTAAGGATGTACTATATAAAAGATAGTTTATGGCATGAGAACTACGTTAAATAATTCGATGGAATAGTTAACGATTTGAAATGCAGTTCAAATATTATAAGATTTAGTAACTAAGAATCAAAACCAATTAACAAAGTATCATTATTTTATTTGAATTGTTTAATTTTTATTGTATGATAATAAAAAATAATAGAAGTTTCATATTCATGTAACAGTTAAAAACTATCTTTTTGGATGTGAACCGCAAAGCCATAACATCTTTTAAGAATCTTAATAGCTACAGACCTCATTCAATCAGTTTAAGGTGAATTTTATCTTTCCCGTAAACAATAAACCCACATTCACTCAAAAAATTCCCAAATACCAGCAGTTATTCAGATTTTTTCCATTCCGCGAATGCTACACCTCTCTATAACAGTGCAAACAATAACAACTCCAACCCATATCCCTTTTTCCTGCCATCGATCGTGTGTGCCGCAATCCGCGAATCGCGTTATCGCTCATTGATAGTCCCGAATCCGCACAAGCGCGAGCACGCAAAACGAATGGAGCAACCGTGCGGCCGTCGATTTATTGGTCGATGAATGTAGGCTATGTAGTTGCCTGTTGGTAGTGCGTTTAGTAAGAAGATTTTACATTATAGATGATATAAGAATGGGTTACGAAATTTTTCTTAATACGTTTTTTTATTATTTATCCATTAAAACCAATATACGGGTTGTGTTATTTATGGTGTCGATAAATATAACGGATTGTATTTACAACTTTGCATATAGGATACTTGATCAAGTTATTCATAAGTTTTCTAATTTATGACTCTTGAATATTTGAAAATTATGTCGCAAACTATCAGCGTAAACGATAAACAATATGTACTTAAACTATCAGCAATAACCTCAATGTGGGTTACACGCGTAATCGTTTTTATCAGGTATTTTAGTTGCACTTTAGTTATACATTTAAACAGTAACTCTTGTTATAATCAACACTTTAGAAAATATATTTTAAAGGTAAATAAGCTGAAAGAACGAAATTTCGCATAACATATCATCCCTGCATAATCAACTGACCTACCGACCAAAATTCCACAAAACCGCGCGAAAACTCCTCTCGGCGAAGTTTCACTTTCCGCTTTTATAAAAGTCGAAAATACCGCGCACGCGCGCGCTATCATACATATATCCATTCGGCTTCCCGACACATACATACATACATACATACATATGCGCTGTACAAATTCCCGGGGATATTACACGGGACTTTTTCGCGCCACGTCAAAACGCCCCCGCGGAATTGGATGTTAACACGCGAGCTGTTCTTCCTCTCTTTCTCTCACTCTCGACTTTCCCTTCTTTTTCGTCCGACCATTTTTGCCTGCGCATGCGCGCGGAAAAGTGCGGCTCTTTGTCCGTTCAATTTATGCGGCTGACTTTTTTTTCGGTTTGCCGTGTTAGCCTCGGTTTGCTTAGGATGTCCAACGATTAAAAGGGACGGGAACGTTGTTAAGTTGTACTTTGTTCAAGAGGAAAATTTTTTTAAGGTTTTCGTTGTTTTGGTTTGTTTATTCAATAATAAAAATGTAAAGTTACCCAGTTATATAAACGAAAACTATTAATATATTTTCGTATAAGAATTATTAATATTTCAAACAGTCAAAAAATCTGTTTTGTTTAGAGAAAACATCTAACCACATGAATCCAGACCCAAAATAGCGTATCTCCATGTCGAGTAATCGAATTCGATCTGTGACCTCCACTAGGGGATTAATAAAGCCGGACGCGTTGGCCGCGCGAAATTCACTCGATCAGCGGGCGGCGTAATCGCGCACGCCTGGCGAAGGCGACTAATGATTGGCGATGAGTGACGTTGAAATTCGCGTCACCGCTCAACGTGGATGAAGGAGATTGCGTTATGACCGGACGATCCTGGTTGCGTAATTGGGATTTTTCTTAGCCTCCTGGTGTAATTGAGTTAAGTGGGAAATTTGGGGTTTGCTGGTGCGTTTACGGTGTTGATGCATTGATAAATCGTTAGGAATATAATAAGTTTCTGATGGAAAAGTATAGTTATTTTGTTGTAATGTAAAGGTTCTTTAAAAAAGAGTAAATTTTAGAATTTTTAATAAATGGCCGTTTCAAAGTAATGTTTCTTCCAGCGATAGGATGTTTTGATAGTTATTTTCAATTTAAATCTGGCTGAAATATTAGAATTGTTAATAATGTTAGACTAGCTGTTTGAAAAATCAGATGTTCGATAAACAAATATTTTTAGCCATTACCCGAAGACAGGATTGAAATTCCACAAAAATTTCCGATACTCGTAATAAAGTCATTATTTTTCTGGATGTTTTTGCTGTATCCATTACGCTTGTTAAATAAAAAATGATCGAAAGAAGGTAATCCAAGAATTTTCCAATCAACACTGAAAAGTGTAATTCCAAAAAATATTCGTAAAATCGCATTATAGAAAGATGTTTTCGTTTGTCTGAAAAATACTACACGGAGAAAAGTTTTATAGTAAAATTTGCTGAAATTTTTTTATTTCTCCTATACAAATAGTAATTTTTATCACAAATTGTAGTAGTTTTCATGTTTGTCCCTCATGTACTATGAAAAACCATCGTAATTTCGTAATAAATATCTTAAAATCTACAATTGCCACACTAAAACAGACAACATATTAGCTCCAAAAATTAATCGTTCATAAATTTCCACACCACCCTAACAACCAGAAAAACCATCGACCACAACCACACCGTTATTTTTAAATAAACATTAAAATAAAACCGAATGCCATTAACGTACCATACCCCGCGTCTACATATCAATCCATGCACACCACACCTGTAACACGCGCGTGAAATCGTTAGGAGGCGACGATAGCAGAGGTAGCGGCGACGGAGAAAAACTTGATTAATAGCCGTACACGTGCGCATGAGAGAGAAAACTCGATATTGCGCGTCTCTTCTATTAATCACTATTTCATTACGCGTCGTAGAGGAGAAAGTGATACTTTTAACTTATGCCACGTCAAAGATTCATCGCCAGCGTTACTTGTTACGTCACTGCGGGAAGCCTGAGTTATGCAAAATATTTTATTCGGCTGGTACTAGGGAGGAACGATGAAAATCGAGCTGCGTGGGTTCATACACAGGCAGTTGAATAATAATAATCATTTATGAATGGTATTCATACGGGAGCACGTGATGTGTCTTCCATATAACAATAATACAGGCTTTTCCATGATTTATCGGTGAGTGGCTAATGAATTTACGACGTAGAGTTAGTTTTTATGACTTTCCGGTCGCATTCGTCAGCGAAACTTTCACATCTCGTAACGCATTATACATATAATATATGATTTACGTAGTACACATAATATAAAACGCATATACAATGATCTCCCTCACATCTTTTCATAAAATATCGATCTCTACAACGCAAAGAAAGAATCTCTTCCCATCTGAATTAAATTCACATTTTTATTTACAATTCATACACATTACTGTCGAATCCAGGCTAAACCCTCTCTCTACACATCTCCGCGTGCGACGATTAATAAATAACGCAAGACGCGTACACGTAGATTCACGGAACCGTGACTTTCATTTGACATGCGCTTGGTATGAAAGTTTTTCATTTTCCCACCGTTTCCACGTCTCCTCCTCTTCATCCACTCCGACACGCCGAGAGATTGCGAATATTCTTCGTCGCCGCTCATCGTCGGTTTACACGTGCGCACGGGTTATATACGCCAGGCCTATGCGATTGCGAGAGTATTTCGAGGGTGTATATATATATGAAAGGACTTGTTTAGATTAGCTATGCTGTTGCGCGTTGAATTTATATGGCCTTGTCTTGGATTGTCTGGGGATTCTAGTGGAATTTTCTACTCGGATGGTTTCTTTTTTTTCGAGGGGGTGTGTGTGTATATATATATGGGTCGGTTCAGAGAGTATGTGACAACGAGGTTCTTGTAATAAAGAGAGAGAATATTTTTAACGTTTCAAGCGAAATTGTAATAATATTATATTTATTATCAGAAACATTAATACGACTGAATATTAAATTTCATGAAACCCCAGGAGATGTAAGTGCGCAATAATTTTGCAATATTTCGTAATATTCCAGACCGCTAAACAAAAAAGTGTAATATTAAAAAAGTCTGGAGGAAAAAAAAACGAAGAGAGAAGCCATAATCTTCACCGCGAACACCTCACCTTCTCTCGCCGAAAAAAAAAAAAACGAAAGAAGAAGAAAAAAAAAAAATTCATCTTGATACACTGGGGCGCGGAAGCGCGTCACACGTCCTCGCCTCCACGGCGCAAATTGAAGAAGATGAGACGAGGAGAGAAGTCGTGGTGTGTCCGCCTATAGCGCGAAAATGAAAAAGTCACAGGCGTGGAAAGTGTCTCTATCTCTCTTCTTCTCTCGTGTATTAATGGCGAGACAGCACCTCGAGATACAGAAAGAGGGGAAGATTTTTCGTGTCTTCACGCCGACGAGCAGTTGTATTGCATGCTACGATGGATAATGAGTTTCGAGGGGTAGAATGGAAATGTGAGAGCGGCATGTTTGGTTTCGAATGCGATGAGGTTTGGATTTCCCTTTTTATCTCGTAGAGTCAGAGCTGATGGTTGCTCGATGGGGTATTTTCGTAGCGGCTGATGAAGTCTCGAATTTTTAGGTTCTAATAATAGAGAATTGTTGATGGTTTCGAGAGAGCTCAGTGCTTGGTGTATTGATGCATGGAAAACGAAGAGAAAAATACAAAGTTAACGTACGTAATTGAGTATTTTATTCGGGTTCACTTGCACAAAAATTATTGTTATATATCAACATTTTATACGTTTTTGGGTGAATGTAATTAAAATGAGTATAACATTCGATTTATTAACAATTCAAACAAAAGTCGAATAAAATATATAAATTTTAATTTAATATTTCACGTATACGAGAAAGTTTGAAAATTTCCATTTGAAGGGAATCAGAATATTAAGCTTGATAAAATATTTGTTCAATTAATTATAATATTCAATATCTTCTTACTGTCATATTAAAAATCTTATCTTCAGTATGTAACGAAGAATATATTAAATATCTATTGAATCACTAGTTTTCAATCTCACTCGTTACGTATATTCGTAATTTTTAATGGTTTTCATAGTAAAAACATTGAAACCACGAGACATTGCTTCCCCTTTAACCGCATCGTCACTTTCCAATAAGATTCGATCTCCATCGGACGGGCGACGCAAAGCTCAGAGTGGAAAAGCCAAATTTTTCCACGTCATTGGCCGCGCAACACGTGTTTGCGCCCCATCGGAAAGTCCTGACTACGACGACTCGACAAATAATACAAGATTGGCACCGTCGTCTCCTATCTTTGCCTCTCGACGATTTTCTCCCGAAATTCAGTCGGCTTTTATTGGTAGATCAGCGTTCGGCTTATTTTTCCAGAGGAAGACGCCCGCAATAATCCGCGAGGAAGAAAGTTTACGATCAATTGGGTATGAATTGGGAGTGTATACGAGATGTGACAAAATTTGAGTTTCTTTGTTTTTGGTAGTGTCTTTTGAGTTTCCAATATAAGCTCAAGTTCTTTCATTGCTTGTATTAACAAATTTTGTTTATAACTTTACGATTAACTATAACAGTTTCATCTCGCTTAAAGATCATTTAATTAATTTATAATAAAGTGTATTAAATTCATATACATTATTGTAAAAATTATAACTCTTCTACAAAATTTATCCTTCTCTTACAAATTATTATAATTATTTAATAATGTTATTCACTTAAATATATGAAAATTCTACTTTGCTAATAAATCCAGTTTTACTTTACTGATAAAATAATATCTACGTGAAATAGTTTCTACTTGTCGAATAAGTGAATAACTTTTTATATTCTAAAAAAGTAGATATTATCATGTAACAAGTGAATTTTTACTTATTCAAATGTAGAAAGTAACCAATAGCAATTGAAACCTCGCCGCACCGAAAAAAAAAAAATTACCGTTAAGACTCATTTCCATCCAAATCCTTAACCCTTCCATTCAATTCTCAGCGGCTACTTGCTTGTCCCGCCTAATCCTCAAACTTCCCTATATATACCAAGGCTTGTTTTGCACCTTTCTCTCTTACCCTCTCCCACCTAAATAATTCAAAGGTGCTACCGCGCGGGAGTGAAATCAGTCGTTGCGCATAATAAGATTAAATCGCATTTGCACTGGCGCCGTATCGACGTGCGGGTTTAGTCGGTAGACGAAATAAAGTACGCTAATACAGTTTGCTAATACTCTCGTCCAGCGTTAGGATTTTCTTCGTCCTACCCCCTTTCTACCCCTAGCGCCAATAATCCCGCGGAATTCCGCGACACGCTTTCGACTCATAAACAAGTTAAGCCTGGGGAGGGTTGTGTGTTTTTTTTAGGGGGGAGGGGTTGTAGGAGTGAGGCAAGCTCTGATGAATTGGCTTTGTCCCCCTGATTAATTGGTTTACGTCGGTTGTTGGGCGGTTGGTTTGTGCGGGAATTCTCTGAATTAGCTGGCAGGACGTGTGTATGGTAGATTTAGAAAGATCCCCTGTGCGACTCGTGGTGGTTAATTGACAAAACGTAATAAAAGATTTTGGCATGTTTCGGAGTTATTGAGTTTGGAACAATGTCGTCGCGTTTCTACTTGAAATTAATTTCAACTGGTTTTCGTATACATTTTCAGGTTGAAAATAATACGTTATTTTGACGATAAATTGGCTTGTTTTTGAATAACAATGTGACGTACTATATTTATATTTTAACAAGTTCTTATAATTGTGTAAAATTTGACAAATTTCACTTTACCCATAGCGTTCAAGGCTTTATTGCTGCGTTTTCCCCTGGATATACGTTATGAAAACAATTTCGATGTTTGATAAGCGGAAGTGATTTTGATTGGTATTCGTAGGAGTTTAAAATACGCATTTAAAGGATTATATTATAGTTTTTGATTTTTCATGCGTTGCAATCAATCAAAAACAAAAAAAAAAAAAAACAAAAATAACCAAAAATACTTCTCATCGTGCAAAGTGACGTTTATTCAATTTTTAAAAATATTGCAAACGACTGTAAGCGTCGGAGCACAAAAATAAAGTTTTCGTAGTACAAATAACAAATACAAAAGTCTTTTACCATATTGACCCGCTCTTCCCTTTCTATTTACCATCAGAATTGAAAATAAATTCCGCTTTGTATATGATTTTTTTTTTATTCAACTCTAACCTGAAAATAGCACTACGAAACTATCAATGCACCTCTTTCCAAACATTAAAAAAAGCATTACACTATTCCTACACCCTAACCTTTCTTAGCTAAGAAAAATCAATCCATCATAATCCAAGCTCAAATTGAAATCCTCCATCGACTATAACCGCCATTAGCCTTTATATATACACTATCAGTAGCTATATCACAACCACCCACAACACATCACCACATACTCGATACACATAACTTCTTCGATGAATCTTTCAAAAGCATGCGCGGTAGCTCGACAGGTCGCGCCATTAGCCAAAGCGATGCATCATGCGCGGAAAAACCAGCGATTAAGAGGCTTCCGGTGAACGTGTGAGTGTGGGTGTAGAGTGCAAGCGAGAGTTTTTTTTTTACCTCCCTGCGTAGTGTGGTACGTACACAAAGAAAGAGAAAGAGAGAGAGGGAGAAGCGCTTTTGACGCCGGTTTTTAAAGCCCAAGCGATAAGCGCGAACCGAAGTGTGGTAGTGAAGGAGGAGGTGGAAGAGGAGAATGGGGTAAGGTTGAGTGGAGCAAGATAATTTTCGACAATGTTAACAAAAATTACATCTTTTGTTTAAATCGAATTTATTACAAACAATAATATAAAACGACCAATCAAGAGAACCAACCCCTACAAACGTCATTTCATTGCAACTTTCGTTCTACAATTCTATCGCAACCCCTTTTGGAGAATCGAATAAATCGCAAGCCTGTACGCCTACTATAACCCAAAAACGGTTCGCTCAGGTTTCACGTATAACTGCAGCTTGCAATCATATACCGCGTGAGAACTCGCGATGATGATAATTCTCGTAACGGCTTTCGTCACGAATACCACGGAGACGGAATTCAAACGGCGATTAGCGAGTATAGCAACGATAATGACGAGAGTTGTGCTCAATCCACAGCAGGTGCCTGATAATCGACGTTGTAGAAATGACGAGGGCTTTATTGGGATCGAAGCGATTTCATGATGGCTGATAATTGCGAAACCGACCAGAGGTGTGGTAGATTATGTTGTAAGGGAGATGCAGAGATTTTGTCGGTTAAACGTCGTGTTGGATTACTTGTAAATTTATTTGATTCTAATGTCAGATGCATCTAAACATTATTAAAATTTTTATTTTTTGTTCTATGGTTTTTTGGTTGGAAATGCAACATTATGAATGGAATATATGTTAGAAGCAAAAAAGATAACACACACGTTTTAGGATAATGCGTAATACATGCGTCCAATAAGAATTTTAAAACTTTGAATATAAAATTGAATTCGGCATTTTTGAATATCACATGGAGGCCGAGGTTTTTCCCTCCCCCAATATGCGGCACGCCGGAATAAATATGCTAATTTAAATTTTAAAGTTCGCAGTATAATCTTCCAAAATCGGCGACAGTAAAACGGAACTACATTCCGGGCTTTCTTTTTCACTATTGATTCATAATTTATTGGACACTCGTACATTGAAACATTCCACAATTTCTGTTCGACAAATGTAGTTTTAAAATATCTCACTAAAATATTAATTTATCCTTTATTATACTATTCGTTTTAACCTACGTTAACATTTTAAACATCATATTCCTTAAAATTACTTCATTACACTTTTCTAATCTCCACCGCAACGAAATCCATCAGTTTCTTAAAGCTTCTACCATTTAATTTAATAACAACGTTACACCTAACCTACCCCCATCCTATATTACAGTCTTCACCACAATTTTACCACGATCGTAGCCATTTGTCCATCATCATAATCGTCTCGGATACACGAGTAGTGATTTTTCGTGTTGCTCATACTCGCACGATCGCCGGCAATTACTTTCTCACGTGCGAAGCGCGTAATATCGCGAGGATATCGGATGAACATCATATCGCCAGCCACGCGCGCGCGCGCGAACGCATCAATTACGCGGGTGTACGGAGCGCGTGTTACATAGATCGCAAGGGATTAGCGTATATGGAGGCCGAGTAAGAGGAACGACGGTAATGAGCGTTTGAGTTTCATGTGATTATTCGATGTGCGCGTACGTTTGATCGGCCGCGCTTGATTGATGTGATTAGAGGTTGGCTGTTGTGTTGCATGTTGCGCTATAGGTCGTTCATGCATAGTGGTGAAAGTGTCGAAGTCTATTTTTCAGAGGATGGGGTATATGGGAAGGCGATGTTGAATTGATTATTGTTAACTTACGTTGAACAAATAATTTTTTTAATTATAACTTATAAAGCGATCTTTTTCTTACCTTACTTTACTCTCCATGTGGGGTGAGTTCTCTGTCGATTTGTAGTCATTTCCAGTCTGGAACATAAATATGAACAATCGAATGTAAACAACGATCGGTGCATTTGTTAAATAAACTATAAATATGTAGTTTAGTATTAACTAAACTATATATAATAGGAATCTAAAATCAAATTAGTGTTCTATAATAACAGAATAAAGTATATTTACGAGCTAAAGTTTATTATATCACATACATGGCTTTCATCAACCCGCGCATTAATTACAAATATCCCCTTTATCATTATTTATGCATCCCTCGGCGTTATCTATTCACTGGATAATAAAAGAAAAATCTTCCAAACAAAAGTCAATTAGCGCTTGCACAGAGGTATAATAAGGCATTTACCAATTAGATTTAATTTTAATTTACGACCATTATCGACGCGCGCGGAACAGAAATAATGAAAAATGGCTTTTTTTCAGTTGGCAAGTATACATATATAATATACGCACGTGAAACATGCAGAATAACCTCGCGAGCGCGTATTACGGCCACAGTTGTAATTATATTTTTAATTGGTACATCCATTATTCCGGATATATAATTTCGACGCGGTATAGCGATGAGTTCAGGGCGAAAAAATGATAAACACTAATATTAAGCAACTTTTTTTGTGCAATAGCCGCAACCAATATATACGCGCATACATATACATATGATTGTCCAATTTTAGTGGGTAATTCGAATTTACGAGGAAAAAATTTAGGTAAATTGAATTTTTTAATTTTCTCCCGTAAAGCTCGGGGAGTATAATATGCGCATCGCGAATAATGGCACCGCGTACGTACATTTGCATTTTTGCGGTATAGGTGACGATTGAAGGGCCGATTTAAATGTGCTGGAAAATTCGTTGTAAATTTTTAATTTCACCGATAAGTTATGCGCATTCGAGTAATGTATTTTGTTCGTATAATGACTGTGATTCGATTGGTATGAAAGTGATGAAAGTTTCTGGAAATTTATGATTATTTCCGACAATTATAGTTATTTATTTAAATTTTACGTGTTACTAAAATCTATCGTTGTACCAAACGAACTGAAATTTCTTTATATCCTTCTGAAAAATCTCAACATCACTGATTTCGAAACTTTAACGCCACCCTCAAATGGCTTAATTCAACCTCAAACTCCGGGCATTGCAAGCCAAAACTACACTTCGCAAATCCTTCCTCTCTCCTCAGCGCTTCTAACACCGTTAGGACACGCGCCGTGAGTTTCGACACCTCTATACACACACAGACGTACTTACACAGACGCATCATGTGTGTTTGTATACATGGGACAGCAAATGGACGCAACGGAATCAGCCTAATCACCCGGAAGCGCGCCCTTGTCCGTCCTGGCTAATCCCATTGCACAGGTGAGAGGAGGATAGCTTGTTCTTTGTTTTTCCGACGTTGAGAAACAGTCGCGATGAGAGACGCTGTCGATGTGGAGGATTAAGGAATTTGCCGGAATGGAGGGTGGTTTTTTTTTCTTCTTTAAATAGTATGCTTTGAAATAAGATATTACATTTATTTTTATACCAAAATTAATTTTCTTAGGTTAATTATTACGACAGTATTAAATGGTTAAAAAAAACAACAACGAAAGCTATATATAGCTACAATGTCAGAACGAAAGCCAGCCACGGCAGAGCTGCGAACGACAATTAAGGATATTAAAAGAGATAAAGCGAAATCCATAGATTACTTCGTGCATGCACGCGCGTAGCGTAGGGTCCTGCACTTTTTATCTCTAATTAGCTAATGGCACGTGTGTCGGCTTTGCGATTGTACGCGCGCGCGCCTGTCTGTATCCTGTATCCAATTATTATCCCGTGTGGAAAAGAGAATCTATCTACGCAGTCGCTCGTGCGTAGAGGGTCGCAGGAGTCTGCGTGGGAAAAAAATAAAATTGTGGTGTTGTATACGGGGGGCGTTATTTTTTAGCTTTGAAAGGTGATGGAATTAAGGAAGGTTTCAAAAAAGTTGAGGATACAGTTGACTGTTACATTGTTTTTGTAGTAGTGAATATAACCAATTTATATATTGTCTAAAGTGTTGTTAATTATGCAATAATTGGGATACTAAAAATAGTTCTGTACTGTAATATTAACTGTATATTTCAAAATTAATTTGAATTTTTTTGAAAAATTTGCTGCCAAGTTTATAGAAAATGAAATAAAATAATAGTTTACAAAGAAATTGTATTATTTTATGTCTATAATAATAACAACGGGACCAAAATGTCCAAATTCTATAAAAGTCTATGAATTCACGTTGGTTCCCTTACCCCTCAATTCTTCATATACTCACCGACTTTTCACCGTTTAACACCGCTCGCATCAGTCCCAAACCCAACCGCGTAAGCACCTCCTTAACCTATCGCAACCAGACGTCCTCTTGTTATACCACTACACATACGTCATGCCGGTACCGCTTCTCACCCAATCCCTCGACATGAAAAAAAGCTCCACAGCTTCGTCCCCCCTTCGCAAATTAAAAACTAATTACCAACGGTATGCACCTCGGGCCTTAACCCTACCATATACACATATATATACATACTCCACCGCATACGCGCGGCTTCAAACGCGTCCAATTTCCCGCGGGAGAAAAGAAAAGGGCTGGGTTGCGCGGTGTCGAGTGGTATACGCGCAACAACAACAACAACAACAACACAAAGCGACAAACATTTGCGCGTGTCGAAGGCCTGCTCAGCTCTTTAATTAACTCGCTGGCTTGGCTTTTTGTTTAATTAACGCGCGTTTGTATGCGCATACATTCTCTCTCTCTCTCTCTCTGAGAATTTCTTCGATATAGACGTGCGCAGAGAGGATGTCGAGGGTTGTTACACCGCCTTAATAACGCACAATTACGGAGGGGGAAGGCTAATGCGTGTAGTCGGAGAGGTTTTCGGTGTAGCTGTAGTATATACGAGTGCTGTTGTTGGGTGGATTTTTAGAATTATTTGTTTTTCTTTTTTTTTTTTTAAAGTAAATTGGTAGTGGGACTACATAATTATAAGTGAGGAAAATGGTTCGTAGATATGTCGGAATTGCACAATTACTCTATGCCGTGGGTCCGTGCGCCAACCCATTACGCCATATGTCTGCGATGTATAGCTTGCAAGTACATCCGATATATTCGCTGATGTTTCCAACTCGAGTTCCAAGATATTTGCATGATTTACGTAGGCGAGGTACTGACACGCTGATCTAGAATATCATATTCCATAGTTATCAGTGAATTAGAAACTGCTACATGAATTGTTGTACTCTATGTACGTTCATTTTCGTTATATATATAATAATAATAAAAAACACCCTCAAAAACATTCGACGTTGACTTTATTTTGGAAAAAAAAGACTTGAACTCCATATACGCCTTATTAAACCGCAATCCAAAGTCCGCGTATAGCCGCATCGCCAACAACGTACGCGTACACACCGCTCTTAATCAGTCTCTCTCTGTCGCTCTGCTTTCCTTTCTCTCTCTCTCTCTCCGCGCCCATCCGTCCCGACCGCGATCGCTTTTTTCCGCCCGGCCATATCAATTTCCGATTACAAAGCAACGCGCGGACAAAGGATTACGTGTGCGCACGCGTACCAACTTCCATATATATATACGGTATACGTACGTACATACGAACGAGCTTAATGAATTGAAAAAGAGCCTTTGTGCGCGAAATTTGTTTACGCCCGATGTTAATTCGTTTCGCGCCCCGCTGAGCGCCTGACGGATATGCGGGCGTGTAAAAATGCGTACAGACGCGCGCACGCGATGCACTTTTTTTTCTCTTTTTTTTTTGTTTTTTTTTTTTCTGGATGGAGAGGTTGTTGTTTACGTGTGGTTAGACGTGTGAGAGTATAGGGATGGATGATGGAAGTGAAGTGCGATGAACGTATGTGTGGATTTGGTTTGGTGGTTTATGGTACGAGGATCTTTTCGGTGTGCGTGAGTCAATACTGAAAGCACGTAGTTTTTTTTTGAAAAATTTTTTTGTATTGCTCAAAACGCGACAGATGAATGTGCGCGTTCGATTAAAAGAAGTAATCCATTTGAATCTCTTCGTTGAAAAAGACCACAGAATTTTTTTATACGTCGATTGTTCATTTTTTTAACCATGCGTAATACTTGATATCTTGTAAAGTTTAATATTACTGTTTACGATCTAATGTAAGGGCTATAAAACGGTTTTGTGAAATTCCATTTGATTTTCATCATGTAAAACGAACAGATTCGTTAATCTCTCTTTTGCCTTCCCCACCTTAAACTTGGGGGGCTGTGCCCCCCTGCGTGTCTCGCTGCGTTTGATACGCCAACCCCTCTGCTCATCGCTTCGCTCGTTACACTACCCCTCATTTTATATAAAAACTTTGTTCAAAATGACATTATTAGCCGTTTGTAATCGATTTTTTAGGCTTAGCTCATCAGGAATTCATTATACAAGAAAATTTTCAATATAGGAAAGTTTTGTACTATTATTATTTATAACTTGTGTAATTAATGTTTCTGTCCAAAGTCAAATCCTGTGGAGTTGTAGGCGAAAATGATACATTTTACAGGTTTTTAGACGTTTCCGCTGTTAAATTGTAAAATATTGCTCGTAGCGAAAAAATGATGTAAATATAAACGCTGTGTTTTAATTTCTTTTAGCAAATTCATGTATTGGATATACACTACAAATTATTTTGTTCACGGTATCCTTAAAAATCGATTATTACCAAATTTTATTTTGTTCTTGTATTTCTATGTTTTTCAATGAATCTTTCTGAAATTGAAACTACGCCTTTCTCATAATTAGCCAAGTGGTTGGTCAAAATTTCGATAAAACCCGTGACAAACTCTTTGAAATAAACTATAAACTTGATTACATACGTACATACATACATACATCATAGGAAACGACCTAATTCTAATGACCTAATTCTTACGGAAAATATTTTTGATTCGCTAAATGTTTATATTATGGTATGTTACAATTTTCACTCTGGTAAATATATAAGGCTCTCCTGAGAAGCAGTCGTGCCTAAAAATTAACCTTTCTAACCGATCATATCGATCGTCAGAAGCATATATTATAAACTCTCAAAAATCCTTCGCCCCGTAACTGTCCGCTCGGAACCACATCGAAACAGCCCACAGCTGTGCTACCAAACTCTCTCTCTCTCTCTCTTGCACGATATACATATACACACACATATATATGTATATACACCTAGGTATAGTACACCGGCTATCCATAGCACGCACTCGCGCGAGATTACACCGCAAACTTCGAACGGGGGAGGAGGGGCATCACGCGCGTAAGTAGCGCTAAGCTGAAAATCTATAAACAAAAGCGCGCCGGTGAAGTTTACCTACCCGGAACGGGGATGGTAGAGAAGAAGAGGGGGGGGGTAGGTCCATTGTGCACGCGCGCGGAGATCCCGTCGAGCGGATGTCGTCGTGGATTAGACGAAGGAAAGGGGAGGAGAGACAGAGAAGTCGATGAGAGGGTGGGTTGGTTTTTCGAGGGGTGAGAATTATGGACGGCGCGTGAGTATCCTTGCGGCATGATGCGCTTTAAGTTGGTAGCAATGGTTATATGCAGCGCGGGTTTGTCGTATATTGGCTGATTTAGGATTAAACGTATACTTTTTTGTGCTATTGGATCGTGACAGTGCGTTAAAATATATTGCGTTGCAGTTATTGAATTTTTTAACGTTGACTCACCGCAATTTCTCTTTAAGTTAAGCGAAATATTGGTTCATTAGATTAATAAACAATTTTTCAATTTACTAGTAGTATAGCGTACTTCAATTCATTGGTTTTTAATTAACTCAGTCAATCTATACCATCAAATTGTCAGTTTAGAAATTAAACACTACTGGTAAACCATCCGATCAAGCCTCTACACGTATACATAAACATATATTTAAAAAATGTTATCATTTTTCTCTTCTCTACACATACATCCACACCCATACATATACTCTACCTCTCTAAGGATACTATACTAAATCCCAGGACGTTAGACGCAGATGGCGCGTATTTATAGCCGAGCCGTGTGCCGGCCAAATTATAAGGGACACGTAGTACACGCGAATGAAGACGCAAGCTCCTGGTGTATGTATGTGTATGTGTGGGTGGGTAGATGTGCATCATCGCGGCAGCTGCCCGCCCTGCACTACATGAAACTTCCACAGCCTAGCCGGTGGAAAATTCAATTTCCCAGGCAGCCTGAGTTTGGCGTGCGAACGCGCGTGCACGTTGTTTCGAGCTTTGTGGATTAGGTGGTGAGGGTTCGATTAGGTAGTAGATCGGAGTAAGCCTTTATATGAATGTAACTTCGATGATCATATTTTTGGTTTGCATTTTAGTAGTGCTTGTATACGTCGTAGTTCTTGAAGTTTAATACAAATATTAGTAAATATTTATTAATAATTAAAATGTGAGTTAAATGTGCTTTCTTTATTAAAAACTGAACAAATCAAGAGTATCAGGTACATTTCACCTGTCGGAAGAATATTTTTACCAACTGCGAATTCGATGAACACAAGTCACCCACTCATCCATCCATTTTTCACCTTACACCTATAATATAGTATCTCACCCACAAAGTCGTACGTATGTATAGACTCTCTTTTTTCGGCACATATCCTTCTAAAAAGCTCCTTCGCTTCATACCAAACCACACAGCGAGAGTCATGTCACCGCAGTAACCTAAACATTTGAATAGCCCTCTTCTCGCTAAAAGCTTCACACGTGCCATCCGGATAAATCGAAGCGAAGCGAAGATAGCTACCGCCGGAAGGAGCGACGATTTTTCTCCTAGCTTGCGCCACCATTAGAAGCGTCCTGGCGTGTAATGATCGATGACGTAGCCGATAATGGTGTATACATATATACCTTAGGTGTAGAGATAAATCGGGACCGTAGGAGACAACCACACACACACACACACACACACAGACTTGGCTGACTTGAGAAATGACGCGTTTTGTCGTATGGAGGCGGTACGCGCGGTCTGTGGGGAGAAAAATGACGGGGAAGTGCTGTGCGACGCGATGAATGCCTGAATTTTTTTTTTTTTTTTTGACTGCTGCGTTGAGAAGTTGAGTTGAGAAAGTTTGAGAAAGAGGATGCTGTGTATGCGATATGTAGTGTTTGGGACAGTAGCGTCGATGGGAGGAGTTCGTAAACTGAAATAAATAACAAAGCTGTGCAGTGGAGTTTCATACTGAGTTTTCGTTCTACACCATAAATGATATCCAATGTATTTCAAAGAATTTTTAAGTTATATATTTATCACTGGATTACGAAATCGTATGATCTACATCTCTACTGAGACTCTTATCAGCCACCCAAGAACAATAAACTCCCCGTGCGACAAGTAGTAGTATCTCAAACCACAGTAATCTTCGCGACACTTAACTCCGTAGACCCACATACTCTCCCCACTCCTCCATCTCCACCAAAAACCATGACGCGAAAGTGGCTCAATCTCCACAGCCGGGACCGCGAATGCCAGCAGTCAAGAGAGCACGACGAATCAGCAAACATGCGGATATCACTGATTAGAGAGCGCTTGCGCGTGGGAGGCAAGCGGACAAAGGGAAACAACAATGGGGGTTGCACACTCGCGTCGATTACGGAAGAGAGAGAGAGAGAGAGAGAGAGAGAGGTGGAGGAGAGCAACAGCCGGACGGATTATCATCCGGGCGTTGATTACCCTTCATAAAGGCAACAATGCGGCCGTATTTTCATCTGATTAGACTGCGAATGCTTAATCAAACGCGGAGGCGTGCAGTGCTCTCTCTCTCTCTAGTGTCGAGCGGTAATTAGCGCGCTTGTCGATGCCGATTGATGTGAGATAGAGCTAGCAAGTGGCTATGGAGCACTTTGACATGAAGATTTTTTTTGTGGGGTGGACTGTTGGAGAGTGGACGTGTGTACGCTTGGATTGGCGAGGTGAATTTTTAATTTTTAATCTGTGCGAGAATTTGAGGACTGATTGGTTCTGCCTATAGGGGATTGAAGTGATTCGATTGGACAATAGAAACTTTGTGATTATTAATTATACAATGGGAAGTGAAAAGATATGTAAATTTTAATTTCAAGTGTTCAGATACTGAAAAGTGTATTAAATACAAACATCCCATTAATCTAAACTCCAACAATCACGTAATCAAAAAGATCCTACACTCCAACCATTCTCTTCTGCATACAAAGACGTTGTGACGTCGACGTCGAGGCAAAAGCCCACTCTATCCGTCAGTCTGGTGAGTTCTACGAAAACAACGGTCCGAGAGATGGAAGCTATACATAGCTTCTACCGCGAAGAATAAAGTCGGTCGCGAGACACACCTGTTGCTCTTTCTCTCTTTCTTGCTTGCTCACTCTTTCTCTCTCTCTCACTCCGTCTTTTCTTTTCTTCGTGCGAAAAGGCTCTCGAGTCCAACTCTCCCTTGATCCAATTGTCGCGAGGGGTAGGTGAGATTAGCCAGCGGAGGGAGAAGACGAGTGGATAAGGGATTGATTTATTAAGGGAGACAAGGACGCCGGTTAACAGAAGGGGTATGTAAATATTATGGGCTGGTCGGGTTTTATAGCCAAGTGTAGAGAGAGAAAGAGGCTGGCATTGTGTTTACGGAGATTCATGAGAAGTGGGTCGAAACGTGATTTTAGTGGGGTACAGTGAAATTAGAACGGGATTTTTCAATTGTACCGATAAATAATTCGTATCAGTCACTTTTAAGAAGTATAACTATTTTTTATTATTTCTTTTTTAAATTTGTCACGAATCATTGAAGCATCACCCGAATCTTCGAAACACTATAAAACTCGTCACAATAAAAGTCCGCTACTCCCCCTATAGCATTCCGCAATATCGAATGACCGTAAGGCTACTTCGAAACTCACTCCCTCGGCTCATTACCCATCGGGCAAGTGCGACTTTTTGCGAAGAAGAAGAAGAAGTCAATCCGTCGCCATTCGCTCGTCTCCATTGGGACATATCTTTTTCTCTCTCTCTCTCTTTCTTTCTCACGGCGTTCGCGATCGATGTGCCACCCGGAGAAAATGCTTAATGGAGTGAACTCGGTGGAAAAATAGTTTTCTCCTCGACTCTCTGTATGCCCTCGGCTTCTTCTTCGAATGGCTGTTTCACGATCGTTTTTTTTTCATTTCTCTCTCTCTCTCGTTCGCGCGTTTGTTTTGAAAATGGATTACTGATATTTTTGATACACACGTGGAAAAACTACTCACTGTTTTTTATGTTGCTGAATTCATTTTTTCATTGTGTTTATTCATTCTTTTTTTTGGATTTTCATCCGTTTATTTATTTAAAATAAACCAACATGTACCAATTTTTTTTTTTCAATTTTAGCAAACCGAGTTTTATGTAATTTTCTCCTCTCAACGCTTGACTTATACGCCGTGCGATTTTAAAAAGCCGTTTAAGGATTTTATTATTGCGGCAACAATAATAAAGTTTATTTTGCCAGTCAAATAAATAACATCAAGCGATGAATATTAAACTAGCTTGTGTTTATATGGCTAAAGCCGTTTGATGAACGATCGATGAAATTAATTATGAAAAGTCCGCTATCAATATTCCGTTCTCAGATATAATATTCATATATAAACAAGAATTTAAAAAATATCTCGTCACCTTTATCTATACCAATCATCGTGGAAAATCTCATTCGCGTGCTCATCCATTAGCCTCGACCATACAGCAATCGTAAACCATGTATTCTTTTACCTACTTAACACGTATACTTTCCGAGAAAAAGGTATTCTACTTTTTCCACTGAAAATTAGCCCCCACTATGTCCCCTCCTTCTGTCTCTTGCAGATTATTGCAATTAGCACTGTAACCATTGGCCTATAGCGACTTATAATGAGCCGCTTTTCGCGCGATTGAAATGGGACGGCGATTTTTGCAGAAAGTAGAAAGCCATCGTTGCAAAGGAGTCGAAATCGATACGAGTAAGCTTTCTAGAAAATTGAAACATTCTTTTCTCGAATCTTTTAAATATTGACAACCAGTATTATTGGATACGACTGTAAAATCGAAAAAACTTTTAAACAATATACTACTTTCATACGTTGACGAATCATTTAAGATATTTACTAGCCAACCTCACCCATGAATGAACATAAACCCACATATCAACAACAGCAGCAGCAGCGTGTGCTGCAACTAAAAAAGACAGCAACGACAGGCTAGGCTTTAGGTCCCATAAATTAAATGACAGCTAGTCGCGTGAGGATTTTTTTTCCGAGATCTGGCTTATACACACACGTGTTTTTTTTTCCTCTATAATCTTTCTACCTCGCGCGCAAGCTCGTATGTATATAAAAACTTTCCTCGCGCACGTGACGAATCTCGCTCGTGAATTCCGAAATTTTAAACGCTCGCGTCGTCGTCGTCGTCGTCGTCGTAGTCGTTGTACTCGGTGGGAACGCTTTTTTCCAATTTCGCTGAGGAAATTTATAGCTCGCGGTTTCGCTCGGTGGTCGCTTGTGGTTAATTAAAAATTGAATTGACGTTGCATACGTCGGCAGGGTCGTAGTATTGGAGGAATGACATAATGCGTGGTTCCCGTGGTATTTTTATGTTTCTCGTGAGCTCGAGTTTGTGTCTGTATGTGTGTGTGTGTGTGTGTGTGTACCTCGTAATAAAGGTTCCACGTGGAATGAATATTTTACGTTGTAATATCGAGGTGGTAGGAGTGAGACGGATTTGATAGGATATGTGATTTGATAAAGTTCAATTTTGCTAGTTTAATTAATCGGAGACCATCGTCGTTTGTAATATATAAAGGAAAATGACAGAAATAATCGGATTTGTTGAAAGGTTACAGCAATAATCCGTTTTAATTTAAAAAAATTTTCATTTAATTTTAACAATTTTTTTTTTTCATTATTAGATCCATAACTGATCAAAAATACGTCAATATCTAAAAGCCCATTGAGAGGATTTCATTAGGAATCAGTTACGAATTTATCAATTACGGTTGATGGATGTGAATTATTTACTAATTTTACAGAATATATTTGAAATTACAAAGTACCAAAATCAATAAATGTTTGATGAAATTTCATTGAATTTTGAACCTCTGGGTTTTCGAAAAATAATTAAATAGCAGATTAAGTACAATCAAATTCTACAATTACTGAATACTGATGAAAAGGTGAGAAACACGATAATCCGATAAAACTGTAACATCGAAATCCAGTCTCATAAACCAATAATACTCCCAGAACACAATTAACTTACTTCATCTAAAAAAAAAAACGAAAAAAAAGAAAAGAAAACTTTACGACACTCGCGAACACCCATGAACGCGAGATTCAAATTAACCCTTACAGATCCATCAGCTCATCTCGCCTTCAGAACCTCACCTCCCATTCGCCTCCTGCTACAAAAAGAAAACTTTCTTTATCCTTCTCTTTCTCTTCCTCTCGCTGCACCGCTGATATTCGAATTTCACTGGTGGCTGGAGTTTACGATGGCCCCTGAAATTGGACTTATCCTCCTATGCTAATTCGCCGGAGGCGGCTGAGAACAAAGCGCTGGCACGAAATAAGGGATGAAATAAGGAAACGGCCGCGAAGCGAAAAACAGAAGAGGCGTGGGATGAAGGAGGAGGAGGAGGAAAAGGGGGAGTTTTCATAAAGGCGAGAGCCGGTCGACCGTGAAATGAGGCCGGCTTTGTGTGTTATGCGCTCGCGCGACATCTGCTCTTGTTTTTGCCTTTTCTCTCGGTAGTTCGGATTCGATGTTGGCATATAATACAAGCGGAAGGAGGTAAGGGATTCTCTCTTACAGGTTGAGCGATTACATCAGATGGAGGGGATACAACAGTACTGGTATTATTTTTATTATTATTTCTTTTTGTGTTATAGAGTACTGGAGGTCGTTTTGGACTAGTGTCTGTATAGGTATCTACTGAATGCCGATGCAGCTAGTTTGCAAAGACCATTGAAATGCGTGTAATATTCACAGGAGTTAAAGAAAGAGAGAGAGAGAGAGGGAAGCTTATGTAAGATTCAAACTTTTCATTCCAACTCTGTTTAAGAAAGTTTTCCGTAATAAGGTTCCGAGTGACTTTTAAGATTTTTCCTTATTCAAAACACTCTTGTCGATTGATCGATTTTTTTTTATTTTGTGCTCGACCTACTTTTTTAATGTACCATTAAAAAGAAATGCACAGCACTTAAGCTTAAAAAAGTCGATTTTATGGTTAAGTAATTCATAATCTCCTAGAAAATGATGAATTCCAAGTTACCTACAGCACATGAGTATTGCTGTATACATTTTCCATTTTTTAAGTTCTCGTCGAGGTTCATCAGGAATAATCAATATTTGTTATTAAATTTCGTTGTAAGTAGAAAATTGTTATTACTAATACAAAATTGTCTGGTTATAATAAATATGAAATTTACATCGATTGAAAATTAATGTCTGTCCAAAATTGAGTTACACTACTTATATGTATTTACCATAAGGACAGACATTTTAGTAACTCTCGTATTTAATGAGCTCACCAATTTTTTGTCTATAGGTTGTATTTTTATATACTATAAATAATAGGACAGGTTTTATAGGTTGCAGTTGTCCAAATTTCTAATCACCTTTATTATATCCAAATAATGCCGATATCTCAGAACCACCAAATACGATTCTCGAACCATTCCAATATATCTATTCCTGAACAATAAATATCTTAGCACTTTTGAAAAACTGCCAGACCCCAGTTAACACAACCGATATCGTGGTAGAGTTCCGAATATTCATCCTCGATTTCGCGTTTAACGTCTGAATTCGCGCGGTAGCCTTTTTCGGCCATCTGCACGCCCTCGTACACGAGTTCACTCACTCACCCTCACTTCTCTCTCTCTCTCTATCTCTATCTCGATGGCCAATTTATTCCTGACACGCGCGCGTACGCTCGCGCCTAATTTCTGACGGATCCGGCATGCACGCATACTACACGCGAGTGAGAGAGAGAGAGAAAGCATTGAGCGAGCGCTGGGTAATCAAATCCGATTCGCAGCTGCTGCTGCTGCTACTACGTCGGGCTTTTCGATGCCACGCGTACATAGGTGGAGAATTCCTATGGAGTATAGGACTTTCGGTACGTTACAAGGGAGATTTTTAAGAGAGGAAGGGGATTTTTTGTGGGTGGGAAGAAATTTTTTTTGCTATGAGTGTGCGGGAATGGAGAGGTTCGAAAAGTTCGGTAAAATTGGCGAGAACCGGGTTACAGGTATATGTGTGTGTGTGCTTTTTGTTGAGATATTGAGCAATTTTGCATAATTTGTCTGATCTAAAATGTCATTTAAGCACATAGAATTTGTGCAATATTCTATTAAATATGACAATCATTCATAAAAACAAATGATGAAAATGTTGTATAACAATGATTTTCGATCTGTGAAGGTGAAAGTTAAAAGTTCAACCTATATATCTGCACAAATATCAGAAATATTCGTTATAAAAAATATTAATTTTATTTAATGATACTTCATATTTCTTGTATCGAACCAACGTTTCGCCGCCTACAAAAATCAACCGCTTCAGCTTCGATTCTTCTCGTTCACATCCCAACTACGCGTATACGTAAGCGTGTCACGTTGTGCGATCGGCGCGGCTGATTTTACCTCAGAGTTACGCAGTGCGCGTGCCCCAATCGCGCATGCAAATCGGACGAAAGATTTTCTTTTTTTTCTTCTCTCGAGTCGTCATTTCCGGTAGCAGAGCGTCCTTACGTTATACTGAGTAAACACGGTAGACGCTTGGGTTTATTAAGAAACCGTGGTGCAGGTATGGAATATATATATTTCGTACTGATAGGAATATTCTTTTGTCAAGTAAAGTTTTCGTTGAAAATTACATAAAACGCATCTTAGCGTGTTGAGAACATTTTCCTTAAATATCATGTTTGCAATTAAGAAAGGAATTACAATTGTTTGAGCGCAACGTTTAATTGATTGGTACGAATGAAAATAAAAACAACGTATTCCCTCAAAGTAATACTCGAATCACACCGATTCCATTACGGATTACGCAAACATCATCATCATATTCATAATTAAATATTACACATTTATCTGAGCACTTGATTAATGAATGATTGAGTACACAATAATTTACACTGCACGTATCGTTAGTTATCATTTCCAAGAAATATATGATAATAATTATTACAACGTATAATTTTATATATTATACTTTCCATTGCAGTATATGTAACGCGTATTTTAAATCACGCGCGTATTTTATTAACCTTGCACAAAGTTAATTTTGCAACTCAAATACCACAATAACCGACAGCTCTGGCATTTGAACGTACACTAATAACTCTTGTATTAAAACACCACGATATTACAATCGTACGTAAACACAACCCGCATGAAAACACAAACGAAAATACAAACGTGCACGTGCCTTTCTTTTCACGACCGCGTAAAACGTTTAGCGAGGCCCTCATTAAAAGCGAAATGTCAGCGAGCGACGTGTGGGCGTACAATGCATGCATTATTCAACGCGACGCGCGCGTTCACGATTTTTCGCCTGCCGTTCGCTTTGCCCTTTAAAGCCTTGTTAATCGAGGCAGTTTCGTTTTACGTGGTCGCTTTGATTTATGAAGATTCGTGGTAATCGATGTCCATTGTTTAAGTTAACAAATAGACGTAAGTTGAGAAGATTAAGATTAATTTTTGTTTGAAATTCTATAAATTGATAAACTGTTGAGGTATAAAATTAAACGACTGTTATTTGTAAACTACGAAACAAATACTGAAATCACAAACCACGATAGATTTTTACAAACATCCAGCAGTGGCACTTTGAAATCTCTTTGATATACATCGATATTCTATGCTCTGTTGCAATTTTGATTTTTATAACTAATACATAACATTTTGCATATATCCTGTAACCATCGCCCACAGTTTCTATGCCCCCCCCCCCCGAAAAAGTACGATATCGCGTGTCAGTTGTCGAAAGGGTTGCAACAAATAAAGCACAGGGGCATGCTCTTGTGCGGCCATAAATAAAAAATCACGTACACACAGGGAAACCGTCATATTTTCGCAAACGCACCGCGTGAAATAAAACCCAATGCCGTACGTAACGCGATGCCGGATAAAAGGTATACGTATACGTCTCTCTAAAAATAACGTAAACTCAGTTCCCTCCTATTCTCCGTATACAGTAGTAGGGGGAAAAGTCAAAACCTGTATCGGAATCAATAACATTCCACAGTACGCGCGCGAGCGTGAGAGAAAAAGAGAGAGAGAGAGAGAGAGAGTAGGATAGATCGATCGAGTAATTTCGTCAACGTTTACGATCTTATGCGATTTTACGAGTCCATCGTAGCGGCCGAGGATAACTCATTTTGGGGTCAACTCGAGCGAGCCAGTGAGAGCGGCAAGGAAATGGGACGGAAGAGAAAGGGGGAGAGAGAAAGAGAGAGAGAGAGAGTGGACGTACGGCACGTCCGGCTATTTCGCCTCGGGAACGATCTTCTTCGCGAGCTAGAGGGAGAGAGAAAACAGGAACGGAGAGGGAAACTCGAGCCGGGCGAATTAGAGATCGGAGGGAGAGAGAGAGAGAGCGAGAGAAAAGAAATGGAGAATCGAGTGAGAGAAATGCAATTTACCCCCCGTACCTCGCCGTTCTCTCGCCCTCTCTCTCTCGCTCTCTTCATGAATCCAATATCGTATTACATTTCTTTACTTTTTGCGTTTTTATCGCTCGTATCTTGTTATCGGGCTAAGATTGGAAAGTTCCCCGCCCGGCCACGTGCCCACGAGAATATGTGTAGGTATGTGTGTGTATGTGTGTGTCTTGAGAAAGGAATCGCGAACAACGAGAGGAAGATGTTGCGTTCAGTTTGAGAATGATCGTACTTAAGGGGAATAATCATGTTATATTGATAGAGTACTATTGCGGATTTTCGAGCTTCGGTTTTTATAGGATTTTCTAATTTATAGATATCATTGATATATTATATAATTTTGTTTCATTGGTTATTTTAAAATTTTCGTTGTTCTAGTAACCAACGTTCAAAGAAAATTTAGTATATAAACCATTTGGAAAATCCTTATCAAAATCCGACCCTTTATTCTTACCAACTACACTCGCTGTTACATTGAAAATATTCAATTACGACTAAAATTATCGTGAACCAATTAATTTACACTCTCAAGCAACACCATCTCCGCCTTCTCTAACAGCTCGAAAAGAAGTCTCGGAATTAACGTGGCCCAAACAAAGCACGACCGTGAAAAGACGATCTCTTCCCCATTTCCAGTCCTCCTCGAATTTGCAATTCCCAATGGCTGCTTAACGATAATCAACGAAACGTGCCCGCCCGGAAAACAAGCCAACGGCGCGAACGAGAGAAAGAGAGAGAGAGAAAGAAGAAGACAATTCGGCTGCTCGCGGTTATTAGATTTGCCAAGCGCCTAAAAGAAAGAGCGAGTGAGAGGTGCAAACTATTTCGCTCTCTTTCTCTCTCTCTTGTCGCCGGTGTGATTTGAATACAGCCAGTTAGTGGCGCGTGCTACGAATACAGGCTCCCTCACTCTCTCTCTCTCATTACGCTGCCTTTCAGCCGCGCTGTTTATTGGACGACCGGGGGAGAACTGCCGTTTCTTTTCTCCTCGTCGAACAGGGTTGGGTTAATGTTTTCGTGATCGGGTACATAGAGAGGGACAAGTATCCGATACTCTGTAGATTATTTTTCACTTTAGAATTGTTCAACATACCATGTAACATATTATTGTAACCATATCTTGTATCATATGAACAGATCTCACGGAATTTTCTACGTGAAGTAACCCAGCATGCGCGAGTACTCAACAAATTAGCGAAATCACAAGGGCGTTCATAAATCATAGAGATTTTTTAGCGCGTAAACAGACGCGTATATATATACACACACACACACACAAATACACTTTATCTCAAAGCATAAATTTTTTTTTTTTCTGCAGTCTAATCCCGCTTCATCTCTCGTGTAATGAAATGCCTACGAGCTAATTTGACTTTTAAATAGCCCGCCCCTCTCCTCTCCTGTTGTAATGGCGTATTACATTCAACTACCCAGCTGCGTATATAAGTTGATGGAGGCGCGAAAAACTCGGTAACCGTTAATCATTTAAACTGAACTAAAACATCGGGGGGTGTAGAATGTACATGCCCAACCATTAGAGCATTATTACTTCAGTTCGTAAACTTGATAGGACAGCCTTGATAGTTTGCAAGGCGGAAGTGCCGAGTAATTCATTGTGAGGAACGCGATGTAACAAGGTGTCTTTCTCGTAATTATTTTTTATTTTGTGTTCCGTGAAAATTAATTACGTTGCGAAACTTGCTGTCAGTTTGCAAAATTAATGTATTAATTTTCGTTTAATTTCAAATTTATTGGTTAATTGGAATTTCCAGCTGAAAAATAAAAGTTAAGAAAAGTTTTGTAAATTGATTGAATTTCAATTTCAATTAAACAGCGTTCCTTTTATGCAAAAACTTTTTTCTTCTTCTGTTACTTAAAAAGTATTTTTTGCACAAAATAAATTTGCTAAAGAAAAAAGAAAACTTGGAAACTTTACACGACATCGATCGTATTCAGTGCTAATGTTTTCCCTCACCATAAAAAAAAACTTATATCCCGATCATCTTCCTTGTTCCAACAATTACGTGCGAAAAGCTGCGGCTCGCATATTCTCTCGTCAATCCCTAATACCCAAGGAAATGTTCATCCGGTAAACAGATAACGGACACCTCGGTATATCGCGTATAATTAATTCTCTTTTTTCCCTCCCATCCATAAACTTTTTCCCTTTTATATACGCACAGCTCGGAATTATTCATCCCCCTATTCTAGCGGATATTAGCAATCTTACCACCTCGCAATTAATTTTTACCCCCCTCCAGCCGCGAGAGCTCCTTAACGGCCGTAAAGCCTCGCGTTAACACGTCTCCCTCCTCCCTCCTCCTTCTACTACTACCATAATTTGATATTTAAATGAAGTTAAAATAGTTGCGCAACAGCAATTTGTCTCAGGAGGGAGGGAGAGAGGGAGGAAAGTGCCACCACCGCTGCCGCTCGAGAGTCCAGTGTATATCTTCCTGTTTGCCTTGACGCGCCGAGCACTTGTCTCTCTCTCTCTCTCGCACTCTCTCTCGTGAGAGAAGCGATTTGCGAGCACGGCCCGGAATTTCATCTCGGGATCTCTCGAGTACAGGAGGAAGAGAGAGAGAGAGAGAGTGAGTGAGAGCAGCGAGCGTTTACGGGGCTTTGGAGAGGCACGACGAGGCGCGCGCCCGCGCGTTGTTTGTCGCGCGAGACGCGATTAGAATTATGAGGAGGAGACGGTGAAGGACTGAGGAGCGTTGAGAGGTATGTATAGCTCTGTTGTGTTTGATTCGGAGGTGTTGAGTAATTGCTTTCGAGGGTTAGGTTTGGTTTTTTTAAGCTCAAGTGGAAGAAAGTCATAGTAATAAATGTGTGAGTGTGTGTATTATACAAGTGAATCCTTGGTGTAACATATAAATGAAACGTATGGTTGTTAATTTAATGATATTACAATAATTATACAGGAAAAACTGCATGGACATTAATAACCATACGTGATTACATATGAGCATATATGGATCTTGTCTCTATGTAAAAATCCATTTTTTTTTGTAGAGCAAGTATAGTCAAGAATATATGTATGAGCATATATATCATGATATATAAATGTCTTATTATACAAAAATTATTTATTTGGCATATATTCTGGTATATTGTAATCGTAATAATCTCATTGATATCGAATGAGAATTTATATTTGACTTTTTATTTGATACTTTAAAATAAAAAATATTTTGTGTAAATAATCTTTGCGTGTATACTTTGTAAGAACGTCGCGACCAATAGCGCGAATAAAATATTGATGAGTGCTTTTAAAATTTCCATTTATATAAAATCATATTCGAGAATATGTAGATTTATATTTTACATTAAATTAATTTACCAGGAAAAGACAGTGTATTATACTTTGCATGATAAATGATATTGGCGTAATACCGTATAGACGTTGACGATGCAACGACTTATAATAATAATAATAATTATTTGCTCGGTATCTCAGTGTATGTTCTTGGAAATTCATTAATCAATAAAGCTGTGAAAAATACAATGTTTCTCCTGAAGCGAGCAACTCTTCTTTATGGTCAGAGTAGAGCAACAAAACGAGTTTAAAGAAGATTTACATTACTCTACCATTCCTATCATATGGATTAGTTCAAAGAGTCTTTTCCCTTCTCTGCGCTCTTGACTGCATTTTAATTTCCATAAAAAAAAGTAGTATAAAGATCGGAAATGAAGTATAAACCTTCTTTGAAAAACTTTCGCAAAGATCGGCGGAGATAAGAGCGCCGGACTCTTTTAGCAAAATATAAAGGAACGTCTGCGCCCTATTTGCATCTGATTTCAATCAGAGTAACTTTTAATATATAAATTTTTCGGAGCAAGTAAAAGAAAACTATTTAATCCCTGCTTTTGTTTCATTCTTCGTTATAAAATCGCATCACAACTAAACCCCGATTATCGACCCAAAAAAACCCTCAGATTCCTCTCAGTAGCATCCAATTTCGAAAAAACTCCTCCTCCTACCTATAAACTTTTATCATAATCTTTACGCAGAAAACTAAGAAACACTGCGACGCACACCGCGTCAGTCCCCACTCGCGCACTCGATCTTCGTTGTAACGCTATACAGCGAAAGTTTTCGCTCTGGGAAAATTCTAATAATTCAGAGTTAAGTAAGTGAAAGCGGCGGCGGTGGTGGTGGTGGTGGCGGTGTGCAGCGCCGGAACTTTTGACTTCGAGCTTGCTGTATGCGCGCGCGCGGGCAAAAGAAGTTCGTCCCGAGTCGCGCCAAGAATTTTACCAAAGTTCAATTTTGGGCTTCCACGGGACACTGAGAGACGAGGCGAAGAAGGAGAAGGTAGAGTTCAGTCTGCTAGGGATTTTGATTAGCTTCAGCCTTTGTAGCTGGGAGGCAACGTAATTGGAATTAAGTGAGTGAGCTTCTTGTAAGGAAGTTTATTAGCTTTTTATTATAGATTGAATCGATAGTTGCTGTTTATTCGGTATATACATAAATGAGATTACACATTATATATGGAAAGTTTAAATTTGTTATTTGCAACGAACGAAAATCGTAGACATTCAATATTATACGAATTCCAGTAGTAGCAGTGCATTTACGTCAGTAGCAATTTTCACGATTGCGAGTATATACCGCAGGGGCCGTGAAATCGAGAAGAGTCGAGTTGCAGCCAGCGAGAAGACAAGACTGGGTTAAATAGCCAGTGGTATCGGGTGACCCTATAGACTAAGGTCGAACTTCAAGTTTCCAGCTATACGCAAGTACTGTTCGATGAAGTTTACTTTGTCCCTATATTGCAATGCCATTTGTAACAATGGAAGTTTCTTGTCATCGTTATTAATTAAATGTCGAGTGGAAATAATACTTTTATCATAAAACTGATCTTTCGAAAGTAATAAAATGGATAAAAGAAATATCAAACTCTACTTTATTTTACAATAATATTTCAAATACCTCTGGTATAACAACACATGATTGACGAAAAATAAGCAAATGGAAAAAACTATATTTCCAACGACGTTCAGGTTTCTCAAAACTGCACTCTAGATTAATACTTTGCAACTGCCATGAACGTACACCACTACAGTACAAAATTCTCAACCAGCCGCGACTCGCGTTGTTTCGCTTGCCTCAAAGGAAAATCGCCGCCGGCTAATTGTGCGCTCGGTTGCACTCGTGTGCGACAGCTTGCGGCGATAATCGTTGCGACTTTATCGCCACGCCCGAGCGGCCGGCGGTCGCGGCAATAATTGTTATTTTACATGTGATTCTGAGAGCGGTAACAGCGCAACTACGCGTAATTGCTGAGGTAGAGGAGAAGGGAGAGAAACGGATAGAGGTAAACAGAGAGAAGGTTTGGGTAAGGCTAGAAGGACTCGATGACAATGCAATTGTGAATTTTGGAAATTGTCGAGGTATTCTGATGGTATCGCTGTTTGAGTTTCAAGGAGCTTTTTGGAAAGTTAAGGTGCTGTGTTACTTTTGTGACTTATTCGAGATGAAACGACGCCGAAGATTTGGCTATTTCAAAGTTTCGAATTATTGGATTTATTTTTCCAGCGTAGTGTGGCGTTTATTCAAATTGCATAATTACGCGGAAAAGTTTTCTAGTTATACCGAAAGCTATTGAATAAACGATATTATTTATATCAGATTGGAGTATATTCTTCTAATTAAATAACGAATTTATCTTCTATCAGTATATATTCGCGCTAGACAAAATAATCGTGTTTCCCAGGAACAAACAAACCGCCTCTGCACATCACCTTCTTCGATTCATCTCCAAGCCCACAATAAACATCGAGCTTCTATTTAAACGACGCCGAAGACAAAGCAAAGCTAGCAAGAATAAAAGTGTACACACAGAGAATCGACTTGGTGCGCAAGCGCGTGCACAACTCTCAATATCACCGGCAACTAATCAAAACTTTGCTCTCTCTTACTCTTTGCTCGCTTTGCAATTCAAGCATGTCATATTCTTTCTTTCTAGTAACGTTCTCAACCACGTGTGTGCCTATGCGTATGAAGGAGGTGAGCTGATTTTCGGTGAACTTGTCAGTTTGAGCGCAAAGTTTGAGAATCTCGAAAACTGAGTCGATGATTAGCATTGAAATTGAACGATAAGCTACTATTGATGCAATTTCAAAACTAAAGATATATAACCATCAACATTGCATCTAAAAATCTCAACGAAAATTATCGCCATGTTACCAGTCAGCAGGCAAGTTTCCTCAAAAAAAAAAGAGAAAACGAGATTTATGCTCACAAAACCTTTCTCTCACTGCCTCCGGCGGCAACCAAATGCAAATACACTCCGACGAACTTCGCGCCCGCAGGGCTGCCGGATTGATTTTAATATCAACTTTATTCGCGTCACCTTTTATTTCTCTCTCTCTCTCTCTCTCTCTCTCGGTTCGAGCTTTTCGGGAAAGGGAAGCAAAGTTTTTCCCGACCACCTGCAGCGGTATGTAAACACGGACGCTGGAATTTTCAGGTGCGGAAATCGATGGAGCACACGCGTGCGAGCTTGGATTAGGGACGCGAGCAGTGTTGGTCTTGCAAATGGCGCGAGCTGAGGTTTTTTGTATGCTGAAATCCGTATATGTATACGCGCAAGAGAAAGAATTGCAGACGGTGGTTCTTCACGATCGATTGAAATATTAAGTGGTTCGTGTAAAGTTGGTATGAAATGATTGGTGACTGGTTGAATTTTATACCTATACAGTTTATGTCATTCTATGTTTGTAGGATATGATAATAATAGAAGCAGATGAAATAATTTATACAATTGAAACGTTAAATTACGTATAATCATCTAAACATTTAGCACAATCAAACAAAGCATAGCAAAAGAAATTTTCCAACTTTATTACCAATTAACATAAATTCGGTATTTGTGCGGAATCACCTTGGTACAACTCTACCTTCACTACGATTCCCACTTCAATGTCCGCAGTCGTTGTAACGTTCCATTTTTCGGCTATTATATTTTTTTTTTTCGGAAGAGCGACGCCATTCGCCATAACTTCGAAACGTGCGCGCGTAACTTCGCTGACCGCTGCCGCTATATTGCACCGCAACATAATATTCCCTTGAATAAATTGCGGAAGACATTTGTTATATTTTTATCACGCTATTTCTCGTTCTCTAAATTTTTATGTTAGAACGCCTACAACGCGCGCTCGCGTAAAGCTATTATTTTGTTGTAGCGCGGTAAAATTTTAATGGGAGAGATGAAGTTTTATACTTTTTAATATTCATATACTATATACGCGATTTACACGCATACGTGCATTCTTTGATGTAAGCGAAAAAGCAATATTTTTGTTTAGCTTGTAGAAACTTTCTGCAAGATTGTTAAGTTTATCAGTTGAAATGTACCCAAATGATTTGATATTATAATTAAAGTAAAAAGTAACTTTACAGACGAATGAAGAATCACAGCAATTATCCTTCCCGATGAAGCACGACCAAACGCGCCAATCAGTCGCCCGCGCGTATAGTCCGAAAAAGACGCGCTTCCCTTGCAGCTCTACAAGTGAATTAAACGAGGGGGAGAACGAGAGGGCGAGAATGAAAGCGAAGGCGATAACTAATCACCAGGGTGAAAGGCAACAATTCTAGGGGCGTCGTTAACGATCCACCATTTGCCCGCCAAGGAGGAGAGATGTTTAATTCGATGGGGAGAAGCAGTCGTTGTCGATTTGTGTGAATCCAATGAGGGAGGGATGGAAAAGGGACGTTTGCTCGTGATAGTTAATAGTGTAGTTTAATTGTATAAAGGTGCATGATGAAAAGTAACTTCAAAGTGGAATCTTAAGAATGGAAATATAAGGTATATAGGAATTGCACTTTTCGCCAAAAATTTTCCCCTTTTTTAACTGGATTTAAATATGATTCTGCAGAGTGTGTGTGTGTGTGTGTGTGTGTATGGAAAAAAAGTTTTAACTTTGGCGAGTGTAAAAACGTTTGCAATGCGCCACCAACTCGAATTCTAGAACTGAAAAAAAAAAAAAAATTAACGAGGACCTACTTGTTAGTCAGAAGTTGCAAATTTTTCTGAACGCCCCGGGCGTTAGCTCGCGATTTTACGCAAACATGCGTTCTAAAATAGGCAAAAAAATGAAAGTAAATTAATTGCGAGTTGAAATATAATGTTTGCCATATTTTGTAAAAAACTAATATTTGAAAGTTTATTAAGATTTCCATAAATGTTTGTGGAATAAATTTATCGTTTTTTAAAACAAATGTTTACAAAGAGAACATTCAAAATGTTGTTTAAAATTTCGTGTTACTGATGCAACTGAATTATAATCTTCTGATTATACTGTTAAAACACATTGTGTATTCATTTTTGCAATAAAATTAGAAAAAAAGAAATAATAAAAATAGAAAATTAATACTATAGATATATTTATGATATTATCCAAAATCCCATAGGATTTTATATTATAAACAAAATAAAAAAAAATTATTAACAAAAGCCATTAAAAAATGCAAGCTTTATTAAAAAGAAATTTAATATATTAGTAGGACTATTTGAAATTTATTTGTATTAAAAATAGTGAATGAATTATTAATAGTATAATTTACACCAAAAACTGTGTAGCATTTGCAATAAAAAATAGAATAATTTATAACGAGGTATGATAATTCCCGTATCCACCCCGTTACAAATTTTGTTGCAGTAAGAATTTTGGATACCCCAACTTATCACTATATAAAAATTCTTATAACTCAACAATTTTTCACTTTATCTTTAAAATTTTTTGTCAAGAAAAACTAACCCGATTATAACATTGTTTTTTCCTTTACTACGCTTGAACCCGAAGGTGCATAGGCATAGTGCAAAATGTTTACTCTCTTTTTCTCGAACGCTTGCGCTTAACTATAGATTCTGTAAACTGTCCGTTCGGCTATGATTGCGCCAAAGGTGAGAAAGTTTTTTCTCACCTTCGTCTCCTCTAGAAAACGTGAGTTGAATGGTGAACAGACACGCGAGGCGTTATCTTCTGGATTTTTCGTTAATTGCGACGAAAATTGAAAATTTTTTGTACCTTCTGAGATACTTCGTGTCACTTACTTTTGTCAATTGCAATAACTTTGGCTGCGAAATATGTATTTAAATAAATTTATTAAAATACGACGCAAGCATAACTTAATGTTCGTTATAAAGGAAACTAATAAAATGGTTTATAATACATGCGAAAGTTTTATGATTCGAAGAATCAAGTTTGGAAAGTATGTGAGAAGTTGGAAAATAAAATAAACTATCTGATAAAAGTTTGTATTGATTCATGTTTACATTTTATATTTGAGCCATGAATACATTGTTTAAATTAAAATTAATCAATGTTTGCGAAAAAAGAATTATTTCCAACCTCATTCTTAAATATTCTCGAGACGGCATTATTTTTATTTCTTATATAAAAAAAATTTGACAGTGTTATTACCACTGAACTCTTTTCCTCCAACCAAGCAACCTCGACTACGTCCAAAATAAAGAAAAAAGAACTCCCTGAACAATGCGCAAAACCAACTTACCGAAACTCCATATACCCAACACCTCTCGCGGTTAATCAAGAACCTACATACACCCCCGCTGCTGCATTGGACTTACTCCCACTCTCTCTCGCTGAAATTTCCGTAAATCAAAAACCGTAATTAATCAAACGCACTTCAGCGTTGGTTCGCACGAGAGAACTTTCCCCTCGTTCACATTCGTTTCGAGGTTGCATATAGCGACGTGGGGTTGAGAAAAATTCTCTCCCGAAAGAACTACTCCCATGAATCACAATTAATTAACTCAATAATCGCGTCATAATTCGAAGCGACTCTCTCTCTCTAGCTTCTGGCTCGAAATCAATAAAATATCGCCCTGGCAAAGCAGGCGTAGGTGAGAAAAAACGATAGAGAAGAAGGAGAGAGAGAGAAAAAGGTAAATTATATCAGCGGCTGTACGAGAGAGAACGAGGAAGAAGGAAAAGTGGCTCCCCTGTATTAAAGTTATGAATATAAATCACGTCTCTTCTACTGCTGCTGCTACTGCTCCCTTTCTCTCTCTCTCTCTCTCTCTCTCTCTCTCTCTCTCTCTTTTTCATCGAGTGCAGTTTGACCCCTACGGAGTAGTTTCGCACTTCTCTCCCTTTGATACCTTTACACACCAGCTTCTCTCTATCTCTCACCGCGTGTATCTACGTTCGACTCGCGTCTAACTTTTCGGGCGAGAGGAGAGCAGTCGATGTCCCGGGATGCACGTTGAAGTAGTCACGTGTGCGCGTCTCTCCCCGCCTCCGCGCTTGTACGTGATGCGTGTGCACACACGCGACCTGCCAGTGATTTATAACGCGAAAACCATGTGTGTGTGTCTGTGTATGCTCTCGAAGCTACCTCGAGAGTATCTTTGTTTTGTGCTTTTGGAGATGAAGCGAGTGGAGGGGGATTTTGATAAGTTGCTTCGCGACGTGATGCTATGGTATAGTATGGGAACCATGGTGGGTGGGATTTGGTTGGGATTAGGTTGAAATGGTTAGTGTATATTTGTTAGAAGACATGTAGAGATTATCCATATTTTGAAAATTAAATTTTGCTCTCATGAAAATATATCAAAGAGATGATATTTTATTCAGCTGATGTTATGTACCGCGAGCCTTTGAATAATGATCAGATTTTTCGCCACAAAGCCAAAACGTTATTAAATGATGTTACATCGCTGAACAAGGGATAAAATGGCAATATTTATCTTTGTAGATTGAACTTGTACATATAATACGCGTTTGTAACAAAACATCAGGTGAAAAATATCATTTCAGATATATACGTTGTAGCGCTCGGTTCAAAGACACGTAAAGCCGCGTATATCCCACAGGCACGCTTGGCTTTTGAAAGCTTTTATTAATAAAACAATATACACTATACCTATATCATCGCTGTTGTCACAATATTCGCAATTTGAATTTAATTTTGCCTGCCCTCTAAGCCACTCAATAATTAATCGCGAATGCCTCTCGATGGCGCGTAATTGCTCTACTTCTTCCCTCATAGCTCTCCTATTACAGTACAGAGCATCAAGCGTATATAACAGCGAGAACTCATTAAAATAACCACTGCTAATATAACTCTCACTTGAAAAATTAAACAGTGCGTAATGGTAATTTTAAAATTTCAAAACCACGGTTATACACATCCACATATACGTATTCTCAACGTCGCCACGTTGATACACATGTTATATAGTCGAGGTAAGCGAGCGAGTGAACATAACAAGCAAGCACACATGCGCTGTCAAAACGTGGGATAGGACGAACCATAATTCACTGTAGTCCGTCGTCCTCGTCTCCTTCGCGGTTCGCCCGCGGGTTCATCAGATTCACACACTGACGCGCTCGCGCCCAGAGCCTCGTTGACCCACATTACGTGGCGACTCCTCCTTTCCTCTCCCTATACCACCAAGTTAACGAGCTTTAATTGGACGGGGGGTAATGAATGTTTAATGAGATTTTTTCCTTACCCCGCGCGCGCTTACGTTCTTAAGCGGTTGCTCGCTTTCGCCCCTTTCCTCTCTGCAAGCTCGCCGTGTGCCCTACAATTTGCGGTCCGAAGATTTATCTCGGCTTCTCTTTTTTGCCTTTCGGTAGGAGGGGAGTGGGTGTATAAGTGGGGTTAATGGATGCTCACCGACTCTGGCGCGTCGAGTTATTTTCAGATTAATTTGAACCTTCGAGATGCTGATATACCAGTAAGCTTATATACATCGATATACAGACTATCGATTTTCACCTATAATACATTTACATAATTTTCATGTAAATTGTGTTATTCTATCATCAATAATCGAAACAATTAACGTAGTATTATATTCTTAAACGACCAATTAACTTGCATTCAATTAGTATAATAAACCAGCTTAAAATTTGAATTACCAATTCACATATCGTTCCTTTGCTGCCAAACATCTTGTGTGCATCATAGCGACATGTGAAGCTTCAGTTCCGACTGCTACTGCCGGAAAAACGTGTCCCACGAGGAATAGCGCGAATCCGCGCCACGCGTCATACATAACCGATCGCGCGCGGGTTTTCCTTTTATCCCGAGGGCGAATCCCTCGAGGAAGAGGGAAGAGAAAAATATGGGGAAGACGCGCTGGTAGCATATGCCTGTATGTATGTATGTATACAGCGAGTGATCGACGATTTATTGATTTTTATTGTTGGTGTGTGCGTATATACATAATTTCGTTGTGTATAGGGAGCTCCGATTTAATAAGTCGCTTGGTTCGCAAAAGATGCGTTTTCTGAATTGCATATTGTATGACGAGTTATTATGTTTTATACATGAAATGCGTGTACTGTGTTTTATAGATGTATTATAAATGAATAGTGAACAGAAATTTGCAATCATTTGAACTAACATATCATAAACACAATCATAATATTTATATTATACCTGTATGAGCTATTCTCAAAATTATTTCTCTCTTACGTCTCGAAAAGAATAAAAATATTTTTTTTTTCAAGGCACACTCTGGAGATAAATTTGTTCTTGTTCTTTATGTCTTTCTGAATGTAAAAAAAATAAGTACATGCTAGATTTGATTTTTAAACAATGATTAAAAATAGCTTTAGTTTAGTTCTGAATTATTTCAAAAACCAACTCGAAGTTTGGAAAATAAGAGTTTGAAGTTCAGATTAAAATTCACGAAAAATGTGGCTGAGGGTAAAAAATTGAATCCATACATGTTTTCTCTATTTTGTGCGAAGAATCAGTTACAAGAGTGTGCTTTCAAAATTCTTTTTCTATTTTCTCCAAGAAAAGAGAAATAATTTTTGGAAACAGCTCATAGATGTTTTGGCCAACAATAGAAGAACCTATTGATATATAAGAAACGATGATTATCCAGTCATTCAAATATACTCAACTCGCGCACCCCAAGCAATTCCCGCTCTCGTAAAACAACTCTCACAACGCCCATCCACTTGGCCAATTCCATCTTTTCTCTCTCTCTCACACACATTCCCTCTCTCTCGCTCCATATTCATACAGTCCATAGCACACGATGTGTCCGCGGCGGTAGCGGCAGCATTATCGCGCCTCTGCCAGGAATAATTAATAGACTCTCTCGCTCTAAATCATAAAGCGGTGCTCGGTATTTTCGCCTATCCTCTCCCCCTTCTCTTCTCTCATTCTCCCTCTCTTGCGCGCGCGCAATGATAACGGTGTCGAATCGCCGCGCGTAATAGGTAGGTCCGCCCACGCGCACGCGCGCTAAAACCGTTAAAATATGCAGCAGCCGCGTAATGAAGGTATGTTTAATAAATGGCGCCCACCTCCTCACCATCACTACCACCATCCCACGAGCGAGCTTCGTTAGTTCGCCATTAAAGCGCTCTCGCGAGCGTTGTTGCCTGGCTACTTAGGTGTACTAGGTATAGGCCGAGTGTGAGAATATGTAGGTGTATGTGTGTGGGCAAGGGAATTTGTTTATTTACGAGTGGACGAGGATGCGGATGGATGCCGTGACCCGTTGTCTTTCCCTCTGTATGCGTGTACGTGTGCATATATGTGTGTTAAAGTGCAGCGAGAGTAATTAGAATGGTAATAAAGAGATGTGTGGCGGATGCGAGCAGCGTTGTTGTAGATACGCGTACTGCAGATATGAATGGGCACGTATGCGAAAGTAACTGATGTTGTTGCATTAGGGGGACTGGATTAGAGGATATTTTAGGCCTGATGGTTGTTTGTGGCTGGGTATATGTATGTAGTAAAAATGGCTTGATATACGGATGGTAATTATTATGGACGAAAGATGTGTTTTTGTTTTTAGACTAGGAAGCATGATTATTGTATCGAGTATGCCAGCTTGTCGTTTGAATTCAACAGTATTGGTTATCGATAAAACAAATTTAATTATCACAATAACTTATAAAACTATTACCGGAATCCTCATTTGCCTAATCTCCGAAACTTAATTTATTCCAATCCCATATACTTCGCTCGGCCAGGCCAACGCGGCAATTGTAACAAAAACTATAGATCTACCATCTACACACACACACACACACACACATATATATATATATATATATGTATACATTATACACTCACATATATACATAGACAGCACACGTGCATGCAGCGTACATTTCATTTCGCATGTGCTTGGCCGTGCGGAAAAGCAACTTATGGCCCGAAGCCGCGGTCCGTAAATGATATGCGCCACGTTTGCATTACTGCGATGCGAATGCGATGTGCACACTGTACCTCGTTCTCTCGCTTTCGTCCAATGAGGGAGAGGACGAAAATAAGCCGCCGCTACCACCGTGTGGGACTGTAATTTCGGAAGGGAAATTTTGAGGATTTTCAGTAGCAGTGGTCTTTAAAGGTGGTTAAGGAAAATGACGACTGAGAAATTGAAAGAGAATTTTAGAAATGGTTTGGGTGAATTTTAAAAAGTAGAATTTTGAAAAATCTGTGGTATATACTCGGAAACATAATGAAGATAATGTAACTTGTTTGTATCAGTTAAGAACAACTGGAATAGAAATAAGTATAATTAACTTTATTGATAATAAAAGTAATTTTATATTTAAAATTAGAATTTTGATTTCATTTTAATAAGAAAAAAATTATATGTTTACCGATATAAATTGAATTAACCTGTAATTCAAGTTAAATAAACTGTGAAAGTAATGAAATTGTTATTATTATTGTTAATAAATAAACTCAACTCATTTGTTATTATTATATATGAATATTTATTAACTACCGTG
>JAYJLV010056046.1:0-18600 GCA_036873485.1 Torymus texanus
GGGTCGGTAACGTCATCATCCTACAGTACCACCATTCTCACCTGCACAGGTGTGCACCTGGGGCGAGTGGTGGGGGGGTCCAGAAGCCCCCTTGTTTATCTACTTCCTTTCTTTCCCCATCGTATCCTTCGACTAAGTCTCCTCCTACCCCAGAGACACCTTTGGCATCTTTTCCTCAGCGTAATTGCCCTTCTCCCAAGACGCTTTTCTCTCTCTCCCTCTCTTTCTTTTCCTTTCTCTTTTTTCACCCAGGTGAGAGAGCAGCAGCTAACCGCAGGGTAAACATCCTTAGCCTCCTCCTTTTTTTCGTATACACATACGCTTTTCCGGAGAGGGAGGGGCAGGTGAGCGAGCGCAACTTTCGGCGACAGCTGTTTTAATTTATGCAATGATTTGTTGCGGAATATTCATGGGGCGAGAGAAGAAGCGGCGAGGAGTGGCCTTGAGGTTTTTGCTCGAAGGGGAAGAGAGTCTTTTAAAGTGTAGTATAAGGAGATGGTCGATGTGGTGTGAGTTATGCGTTCTCATGAATAGCTAGCTATATACGATGGTTCTAAGTTGTAGGGGGTTTCTTACAGTTGTTTACTTGGTTTCTAAGGCGATTTTCAGTGAGTTTTAATATGGGCCAAAACGTACTTTCAATGTCCACGTCTTTACACGGGGGCTTTTCATCATGTTGATAACCTACGTTATATCATATATTTAAATTAACGAAAAAATGACTCTGAATATTCATTCACCCAAATTACACTATTTACTTATTTAAAAATACCACACTGCCATGTCAAAACAAAAAAAAGCTATTCATTTCCCACAGTTCCAAACGAAAACACATCAAAACCCCTCACAGTACTTTCTATCTCTTGTCCTCTCTGTCTCATTCCGCGCAAACACTTCTTCCACTCGAGACACCCCTACTCCTGGGATTTTCGCGCGGGAAAATCCCCTATGGGCGACCACCACATGTCTGTGTGTGTGTGTGTGTGTGTGTGTTTATCGTCACAACTCATGCCTGAACGAGCTCGGGTCAATTTGTCCGAGTGGCTGTGGCTGCGGTCCTCGAAAACAACTCCCCTATGAACTCACTCTCTCTCTCTCTCTCACTCGTTTTCCACCCCACGACATGTTCAGCCATAGATTAATTCCTGGCAATTTATATTACACCATATATATAGATACCCAAATCCAAGACCGCTGGAATTTTCCAGCAAAAATGTGCTGGTTCCCACGCGGACATGCTGTATGTGTAGATTCCCTCTCTATCTCTCCTACCGCAGCGTATTGGCCGATCGCCCGTAAAGCTGTAAAGTCGCCTACATATATATATACACACATGCATAGGACGTGAATGGGATTCACTGTGCCCGACTACTTGGTCTAGGTTCGGTATACATATACATATATATACGATCATGTTTTGAATTTGCCGACTGAATTTCAAGTAGGTCGTCGCAGTGGCAGTGGTTTTTATGCTCTATACATTGCTGCTACTGCTGCGTTGGCGCGCGTATACCGCGTCTGTTTGGGTTTATTGGGCCGTCGAGTGGGTGGGATTATTGGCTCGGCGAATCGAGGCTACTGTGTGCGCGTGTATATACTCCTTGGATTAAATAGAGGAAAAAGATATCGATTTGCATTTGTCGAGTGTGACGCGTATGCTACCACTGAGAGTTATTTTTGCGTTCTGTGGGTGGTGGATGAATGACGGTTCAATCAGCGTTGCGGGTTTTCAAGAAGCCTGCGAGTGAATGAAAAACATTGATTATTGCTTTGAAAAGGAATACTGTTATGTAAATTCGTTTCTAAAACTAATCAAGATCAATGTTACATACACGTGCATGTATATATAAAAGAATAATGGTTGCGACAATTCGAGTAATCCGTATACAATGACGTAACGTTTTTCATTAAAAATTCGACAATTCAACGATTTTTATATTATAAACTTGAACATCCCTAAAAACTGTATAAATTATCCTCGCGTCTCTTAAAAAAAAAAACTTAAAACCATCGACGCACACCATGCACCACTATACCACCCTCCTCGTGTATAAAGTTTCCATCCTGCTACTTTAAAAAGTGCGTACGTGCGCGCGTACACTACAATGCATCTCTCACCCGAGTACGCATATAAAAGTTCACTTCAATCTGTCCCACGCCACCACTGTTGCAACTCTGCAACTGCAACTGCGCGCATCTCCCTCGTCGCATTTGCTTATGAAAAAAGTGCATATAAAAGACGCGACGTTGCGTCGCGACGTAGCGTCGTCGTCGTCGTCGTCGTCGTCGTCGTCACATACAATGCAAGAGAAGAAACTCTCGCACGAAAATAAAAACGAAGATGCGCGGATTTTGCAGCAACAGCAGTAACAGCAGGGAAAGATATATCATTCTTTTCGCGCGCTCGTTATTCAACTTTTTTTCTCTTTATTTCGCATGGAGAATATCGTAAAGTTCAAGCGGGGGTTTAATGTTGCTACAGGGCGCATGTGCAGTTTTAAGAGAAGTTTCAAGAGCACGTGCATAGTATAATAGCTATTTATAAAAGCGATTTTTTAAAGTCGCGCGTGTTGATACGGTAATTTTAATCATTTGTTATAGAATTCTTCTCGCATCAAGAATGACTTGAAAAGACGTTTCATCATAAATAAAACAAGCTCTTCGGATCTTCACTTCTACGTCGTGTCTCTGTGATGCCTTACGTTTAACAAAAGAAATACTCCCTCGCACTCGATATCGTCTGGAACAAAGCAACCGTCACAACCAGCCATATTCTATTCCGCACATTTTCCTCTAGTATATATATATATAAACCAAACGCTGCAAACAGCGTCAAACCCATAGTACAACAACATCCCTCCTCCTCTCTCCTCTTCTATCCATACACATATCTGCACCTTTCCTGCGTACGATCCACATAAATATATATCCCCCTGATGCGCCGCAGCTTGCTCGATCGATCAGCTGATTCAGTACGGTCGATTAGACGGCAGCTGTGTATTATAGGCGCGTGTGCGTGTGTATGATGTTTTGGCGGAAGAGAAAGAGAGAACGGAGGGGTCAAGGTCGGAAAACATTCGGCTGCTGTTGGGATTATAATCCGCGGGAAGTGGCGTTCAACGTATGCTTCGTTGCTTTATTGTGTGAATCATATAGGTGCTTCTTGAAGGTGTTTAGGGAATTTTATACGTTAAATATCCATCCAGCCACGCGCGGTAGTGGTAGTTCCTGGAATTATGTTTTTTTTCGATTGACGGAGGTGTTTCACTGCGTCATAATTCTTTGTTCCGTTATATATAGTTACGTTGGACCGACAGCATCCGAACCACAGACTTATCTAACACACAAACTTTCATAATAAATATTAAAAATCACATCAGTGATGTGGTGCTAAAACTATTTCATATTCTCCTAATACTTCATATTAATATTAAATTCAACATATCATTTAATGCACAAAAACCGTACACGTCTACTCTACTTCCAGTTCAACCTTCCACCTCAACATTATAACAAAATCACGCAACCAGTAGTCCCGACCGACGAAAATGCTAATCCAACCGGGATATCATTTCTCTCTCACACTCTCCGAACTTGTCCAAAAAAACCCTAATTAATTAATTTAATGCGAACGTTAAATATTCAAATTAACCATACCACAACTCTCCTCTCTTTCTCTCTCTCTCTCTCTCTCTCTCTCGCGTTCCAGTTCTTTTTTCGCGTGTGTACGTTTTACAGAACTCACGCTCGTTCTTTATACGCATACACTATATATACCACACGCGCTAACGGTAACGAACGCTCGTCGGACGCGTCGCATATTAATTTCAGAATTATACAAACTGTGCGCGCACGAAAATAAACAACAAAGCTGAGTATGTGGCGGTATACGCGTTCCACATTAAAACGCCGTAAATCCCGCGCTGTCGTTTATAACCTATAGAAGAGCGAATAATCGCGAACTTAAATAAATAAGAAGTAGAGAGGGAGAGAGAGGGAGAGAGAAAGAGAGGAGAGAGGGAAAGATCGAAGGTATATATAACTGTTCGGCGAAACGGTATTTATCGTCAGCGATCGAGAGAGCTATGTTAACGAGCTACTGCGTCACTCTCCACCTGCCGGCGACGATTATGTCAGCGCGTAATCGCGGCTGCATGCGGAGGAGAAAGAGAGAGAGAGAGAGGAAGAGGCGCCGCCACTACTGCTCGTCTCGTTTGCTTTTCACAAAGGAATTTCGTGTGTCGCGTCTGTATATATAAGATGCGCAGCGGTGCGTCACGATGATGCACTTATACTCTTCGTTCTTAATTGACGTCATGGGTGTGCGCGTGGTCGCAGTGTAGATGTGTTTCAATTTTTTTTCCTCTGCTGTCCGGCGTGTACGAGTCTGTTTGCTTAATTGATCGCTTGGATTTTTCTCTTTTTTTCTTTTGCACGCACGATGATGGTTTAGTTTATCGCGGGCGATGCATCGTTTGCTGCGTGTTTGTAACGGTGGAGAGGTAATTTTTGCTACAGCTCGTCAAGTTTATCGCTTGATTATCAGAACTGAGCTGTCGAGATTTTATTTTTTTGTATATCATCGTTGCAGAAACAGTTGCATCGTTAAATAAAAATGCCACGAAGCAGGACTTTCCGTGACTTTGTATAGCGAGAAATAGTGAAGGTTTTACATTTTTCAGGTCTGACTCACCCCACGTGAGCGTTTTTTTTTCTCTTGTCATAGTTGACGTGTGCATAGTGTTCAGCTGACAAAAAAAGTAGTAGCTACATAGGAGGAAAAGTCCTTATGAGAGGAAATATGGCATGAAAATGCTCTTTTATAAGTCGGGGGACAATAGATATAAAGACAGCTGAGAGAAAAGAGACAGTTGCGATCGCGCCTCCGAAATTTTTTTAGCCACTTTTTCTTATGTCAGATTTCCCCAGAATTTTTTTTTTTTACTTTTTGACGAAAGAAGAGCGTCCAATTATCATCGGAAAAAATGTGACGGGCGTTTCGGACGTGCCTTCGCTGTTGGATGCGATAATGAAATTTTTCATGGCTTCAGAATGATTTATAAGTGAATGGATATTGACGTATGGTCGTGAGATAAAAGTTTTATCGTAAAAAACGTAAAATTACCACCGAGACATTAATTTCTTAAACATGTGAACGCTCACCTCTTGAATTTCACTTTAATAAAAATATAAAATTTTCGCATACTTTCTAGAGTTTACGTGGTAACCGGCTAGAATTAGGAAAGTAGTTTAACTCGTACGAAAATAAGAAAATTAACAATCCACGGTGAATCTGGGTTAATGAAAAATCGTAAATAATGTGGGAGCGTATATATACATTTAGTACAAGAGAATAGCGTAATCAATACATTGTTATCTGAAAGATTTTTTATGGTGTATATTTTGTACAAAAATATTTACTTTAAAATTTATTCGGAAGTATTTCTTATTAAATAATTCATCTGTACTCAAGTTATTTATGTTAATATAGAGGAAAGTAACTGAATGTTTTACCAATAAAAATACTTATTATAGTTAGAGTGTATAAATAAACGTAAAACCACAAAATTATTTTAAGATGCATTTTAAAAAACAAATATAATATTGAACCATTAAAACTACAATTTAACATTCTTTGGTCAAAATTACGTGCTCTTAATCCATACAAAAGGAATATTTAGAGTGAAAATCTTGTTGTATAGTTTGACTCATTCGGTGCATCATCGAATTTTTCAAATATGAATTTACTCAAATTCCTATACAGCCTTCTGAAAAATCCAATCAAGATAATAATCGAAACCCAACTTATTCTTCGAATCACGTAATATTACGTGCATTTCTTATCGGTACCATTTAATAAAAATCAATTTTTAAATCTTATTAATTTATATAAAATCTTCAATTTAAACCACCAGCGAAGGTTCAATATAAAAAATCACAAAATACTTTAAAATTTATGCAACGACTTCCATCTACGACCTACCATCCAACACCAATCCATATCCTCGTTCATGAAACACTACACCATAGCATTAGCGCAGCAACGCCGCTTGCCCCACCCGACATCAATCACCCCCAAGCGTGATGCTCTCCTTTCCGCGCGCGAATATCTGTCTCCGTCTCGACATACATCGCTAATACACCTCTCTCTCTCTCTCTCTCTCCGGTGCGAGAAGATAAAAAGCACCACCGTTATTCAATTATCGCGCGTATGTACCGTTCACGCGGCTTTAATTGAGTGCAGTCGAGTCGCGTGCCGACGCTGCGGACTCTTTTCGTGCGATTACAAAGCGCGATGAGTTTTTCGTTTCCGGCTTTGTATTGTACCTGCGCGCGTGTACGGAGCATTTCGTGGTTATTAGAGGGAGGAATTGAGTTTATTATGTCATTGTTTTTAGAAAGAATGTTGATTGGGGTGGTTGGATATAATTATATATGATGATGTCTGTATATGGAAATGTAGTGGGTTTTTTGTTTTGAATACTTTTACGTTAATTACTGAACTATAATATATGGTATATGTGCTATAGGAATCGTAATTGCGGAATCTCATTGTGCAAGTATTTTACGCATGAACCTCATTATATTGAAGTGAAATATGCGCGAATAACGCATTATGACTAACTTTTCCTCAGAAGATCCAATCAGTCAAAGAACATTCAACAAACACGTGAAACAATTAACAATAATATATATATCTACCGTTTATATTTACACGCGTGCACGAAACCCATCGCATATAATCGTCCTGTTAATAAATTCATATACATGCACATATTATAGGTATTGTCGCGTGAGAATTCCTCTCACTCAACGCACGCCGAATCGCACAAATTAATAACGCGACGTGCTCGTCTTCTCACACATCGCTCATATATATTTGTAGAGTCTCTTCGATCAATTAAACCTGTCTCTGCGCTTGTGCTTAATTACCCGCGTGTACATATTCGCATATAACCGTATATACATATACTCCACCCTTTTTTCCGCCGCGACGAATTAATCTCAACAACGGAGGGAAAAACAGGCGAAAGTCAAGCCGACCAGAAAAACGGGACGACGCTTGATTCGACGCCGCCCGATTCGTACATATATATATATATATATATGCATACCTGTGTCTTTCTGTGTGTGTGTATAAAAAAAACTACACGTCATCATTACCAACGGTTGCTGCTATATCATATCTATATGTGAAGAGACGAGGAAGAAGAACCGACGACCTTCTCCCCTCTCTCTCTTTTTCTCCTCGGGGAGAGATTAATCAGTGCGATTTCTCGGGCGACGGGGACGATTTGCTTATGATAATTCCGTCGGAGAAATTAATTTCACCTGGGGTTATGAACCCCGTGTGTATACATACACAGACACACACATATATATATATATATATATATATATATATGTAGATACGAAAGCGCAAGCGACGTTTTTCTTCGTTACAGTCAATTTGCATTGAATTCGTTTTTTCTTCTGCGCTTGAGCGCGCGTAACGCGCGTGAGGCGCGCGTTTATTTTGAATGCTAAGTCGGGGTTTGGTATATATACGAGTACGTGTCCGTGCGGCTGATAGTGAAAGGAAATATAATTTGGGTGATATTTTTGGAGCGTCACTGTTATTGTTGGGTCATGAATGTAATTGACTTTGTGTGCGGTTACGCTGAGTTTCAGAGGGGGAGAACTGAATACGGAGTAAGTATTTGACTTCATAATGCGTTCAAAAGAATCACTGTTTTTTCTCTGACACGTAAGTCTTAATAATGTTCCGTATTAACTCTCTTTTTTTTTTTTTTTTTAAATATCCACAAAAAATTCGCAATGCAATACATAACACATGCTTTCCTCAATATACTCATATATAAAAAAAACAGCTTTAACACGTCCCAAAAAAAACATAACTTATGTGACGAAACAAGACAAATTATCAAAACCTCTATATGCGTATATTTAAAATGCTCACATGGAAAAAAAATATAGATATAATTTATTCATTTTACGTTATCACTCATTAGGTATTCAAAGACAACAACCTTCTCGCACTATAGCAAAAGCCACCTTCATCAATCCTAACCAAACTCACCTCTTCCTCCTCTCTTTCTTTCTTTCACACACATGTACACGTGCTCCCAAACTCCCAAGTAAAAATCCGGTAGTCTGTCTCTCCCTTCTCTTTCGCTCATCCGCGTAATCGTAACATTTTTCATCATCACAGAACAGCGCATCATCCCCGCGCGACTTGTCACTCACGCGTAACGGACACCTCACATACAATATGCACATACATATATATTCGCCTACGGTGGCAACTCTTTTTTTTTTCTCCGCACATCCATGAATTATTTATGCCTAGAACGTAAAGTCGACACTCCCTCGATTCGCGACGCGCGTATACAGTTTTGAGCGAGACGAATTGACTTGGAGGATATACACTGTTATGCGTGTACACGTGGCAAAGGTTCGTTACTATACTCTTGTTTTGTTTGTTTTTCAGATTTTTAGTTATAGTTGTTCTTTAGTTTTTACGGTTACTACTTTTCATAGCTGCTTGTTAAATTGAATGAATCTCCACTTGAAACTATAACCCGACGAAACTTCGTACCTAATAATCGCATCAATTTCACCGTATCTCTATATAATAAATCCCATTAACGAACTTTAGTCCTCTAACTTCTCAACAATCTCAAAATCATCAAACCTTTCCCCCCTTCGCGCTTAAAGTTTCAAACTTTCGCTACTTCCCAAACCCATCCACAGCTTCTCTCTTCCTTTTCCACTCGACACATACGCACACATACCTCTTAATTGAACAATACACCTCTCATGTGTGAAACACCGACAGGGAAAAGCGAGATATACTACACGTCTGGGCTCTCCTTCACTTTCGCATCGATATACTCGGACTTTTCACAAAGGCGCGTCTCTTCCGGACTCCCACGGAAATCCAATCTTCGAGTGGCGTGCTCGTACTCTCCTCTCTCTCTCTTGAGGGCGGTATTGTCGACGCGCAGCTCACTGAAAAGTACGTGACCGAGGATGTATAAAGCTGTGCGAGTATACAGTACGTGAACGTGAGAGATTCGCTGAGAGAAGATGTCGAGTGTATCATGCTCTTGGTCATTCAAATCGTGTGAGCTGAATGGACGAAGTGATTGGGTAGAGTGATACTATGACTTTGCAGTAGAGATGAAAATTTACATTTCTAAAGAATTATATTTTTTTGTTATATTATGGTTATTTATATATATATATATATATATATATATATATATACACACACACACGTTCTACGTACAAAACCCGTCGCTAAATTTTATCATACTCTTCGTTAAAAATTCTCAATCCAAAACATTTCTTCAAAATCACGTAAAACGATCGTTCAACTATCAACTCCTCATTCTTCCCACTTTTCACGCCCCTCCTTAACAAACTTTCCCCCCGAACCTCCAAAACTCTCCGACATAGATCCCGCAATTTCTTTATCTATATACATATCAGAATTATCAAAAATTTCGACCTCCAATTAACGATAACATACGCGGTTCGGTAGCGCTGCTCCCGTAAGATTCTACCCTGCGATTAGCCTAAGCTGTGCGGACACGTTCTAAAACAGCTGTCGTCGACGTTGGAGAGCTGCGCGTACGCGTTTTATCACACCTGCAGATCAGCTGGCGAACGGCGAAGAAAAAAAAACCGTTTTAAAGGTACACCACAAATGTGTGGGTATATGTCATACTGTTTTGACCATGTCACATTACGTTTTCTTTTTTTTTAAATTCCGTGAATTATCGAAAAATGAAAAGTTAGGCGGTCTTTACGACAATGTAAATTAGTTTCAATTAACAAGAAATTCATCCTATAATCGAGGCATATTATACTTTCAGTCTCGTCCCCCCATTCAATTAGTGGTTTAAAATATAGCCGCTTTATTATACGATTCCACTTACCGTTACCGCTACCCTCCCTCATTTCCTTAAAATTTCCTTATTCTTCAAAGCAACCTCCTAACGAAATCACCATTGCGTTCACGCTGCTTCCACAAACAACCCCACCCACCGTTCTTCTAAACACACTCATCTCTCTCTCTCTCTCTCTCTTTCTCTCTTTCTCTCTTACAACGGTAAATCAACACTCATTTCCTCGTATGTCCGCGCGAAAAAGTCACGGTCCCGCAATAGCAAGCCACCACCCCCGCGAATCGCTCGTCACGGCGTCGCAGTCTGGATAAAGACATGACGACGTAGCAGCAGTATAGTAGTATGCATTGACGCGCTAATGTCCGGGCATTTCGCGCGAGTGCTATGTGTTGTGTTATGGTTGGCGGGATGCGTTAGAGTTGTGAGTGTGTGTGTGTGTGTGTATACGCGCTTCCGTGCATATGCGGGGAGAAAGAAGAGAGTTTTTTTATAGAGGTATAGTGTGGGAAGATCTTGGGTGTCGAAGGGGTTGGGGTGAATTGAGGGGTATACTTTTTTTTACCAAGAGTATTTTTATAACGTTCGTTTGAGTAAAATGAAAGTGCTGTGCTCGTGAAAAGATTTTAATTGGCAAATTGATCGGATGTTTTATGAAAAAAGAAAAAATTACGCGTTGAAAAATGTATTTTTGTTATTATTCAAGGATAATTAAAAATGAAATTCAGAAATTTCACACGCAGTTGATATTATTTCATAATGATATTTTGCCATTACCGGACTTTTCATATATATTCCAGAATACACGCACACCTACACTCACCTGGGCTAATTTAACGCAATGTACAACGTTTGATTGCATTAACGATAAACCATATATATATATTCATTATTATTGCAAAAGTTAAATTAGACTTTCTAATTTAGTTTCATAGAATACATTTCAAAATTTAGCTTTCTCATCTTTTACCGCCGGCTCTGGCACGCGTGTAGGCCAGAATGCTATTGTTTACGAAATGCGTAATTTTCATTAGGTAATCTTTTTCATACCTTTGTTGTACACACAGAGAAAGAGAGAGAAAGAGTGTAACACCAAGTACAATATCGTTCTAGTGTGTAAATTGAAAAAACGTATTGTCAACAGTAGGACGTCTCTCTCACTGTGCCGAGATAATGACGGTGAGTTACTGTTGACAATGTCTACTGGGCAGGGTTGTTAGGAATATAATAATAAAGATTGTGTTTGTTTATTGCTTGAAAGATTTTTTTTTAATATATTATTAATAATATCTTAGCCTAAACTATTATTATTACACTTATAGATAGAGAAAGAACCCAATATTACTATAAAACAATTTTGCTATTTACAAAATCATAAAATTCTCACAATAAATTCTTCATCCACATTCAAACTTCAACTCCTCTGTGAACCAACGACATTTTTTTCCTTCAAAAACTCACTACATTCCGCATTTTTTCCCCCAACTTACGTCGCCCACGGCCCATTAAACATCCCGAAAACCTCCGCTTTCTAAACAAATGTCATTTGACTCCCACTTAAAAGCCCAGCGGCCAGTCGTTTAATATCCCGTACCCGCTTGACCATTTAACTACCTCGAAAACTGTCCCTCCCCCTCTCCACATGCACGCGCGAAACTAACTGTTCATTCCTCTCTCTCTCTCTCTCTCTTTCTCCCCCTCTTCCTCAATGTACGGAAGCGTCATGCTTGCACGGCCGGGGAAGCCGGAAGCTCGTCGACGGTTACGTTATTAACGAAAGTAAATCGCACCCGCACTATATGTATATCTATATACATACCGTGCAGTTGTGAGCAGCCGCATTGTGCCGGCTGCTCTGCTTCCGAGTTGTGTTTTTTTTTTTTTTTAGATAGCGCGAAAAATGTCGTCGTTAGGAGAGAAAGAGAGACTTTCACTCTCGAGGTTTTGCGGGTTTGGAGAGAAGAGCAGAGGTGATGATGATCGATGCGGGCGCCGCTTGATTTGGTGTGGTTTGGGGTTAGGTGTGATGCGGAAAGGGGAGAAAAGGTGATTGTGTGAAGCGTGGGAATTCTCTGATTTTCTCGTAATTTTATGATGTGGTTTATGTTATTGTCGATGTTTAATTCATTATTGTCACGAATAGTTTATAATACATTGTTATATCAAAAAGTTTAGATTGATTTTACACAGTTATTGTGTATTTGAATATTTATTATACACATATATTTTTTTTTTATTAAATTTGCGGAATAAAATTCCAGATAATGAATATAAATATTCCCAAAATTAAAAGGAAATATTCAACTGCATAACTACAACACCAATATATGAAAAATACATTTTTGTATATACCTATAGTTAATTCTTAAGCCAAGCCCACTCTTTCATTCCTATCGCAAAATTACTCATCCATTCAAATCCCATTTCCAGCAACAAACAAAAGCCACGCCGCCGCGGCGCACAGTCTCCACATTTTCAAAATTAATCGAGCACTTCACGGACCAATAGCCACTATCTCTACTTACAACAATACGGACTTCTCGTACACGCGCTCGCGCTTTGAAATCCTCCATTCATACACGTATTACAAAACGTGCTCGAGAACTGATAGCGCGCCGAATTTCGACCGTTGAAACCACCGCCCACGAGGCTCGTGCGATAAGGACGACAGAAAGACGACGCTATCGCTGACAGGATGAATGAATTGTACTCTGTATATGTGTGTATGTATGTTTCTCTATGTATATGTATACATATTCATAGCTGTAAATTAACTGGCGCCTCGAATGTTCCATTATATATACGTGGCGCTGGCATCGCGTCGTCGTCGTTGTGGCGACTTTTTTTTTTTAACTCCGATGACTCGTTTCGCGTAAATCATAAGACGCGGGATTATTCATCGGGGGGTATAATTAATATGGGCTTTTCGCATAAGGGGCGTTGCGTTGTTTCAGATGTTTACGCTTTGTCGAGGATTAAGGAGACAAAGTTGTCGTTTCGACGGTGGAGCATCTCCGTTAGCTACATTATTTATGCGGGCATTGTTTCGGCAGCGGAAATGTCTTTTTTACGGCCGTGCGCTGGTTTTATTGGTAAATAAAAGAACGTGTACGGTTAAAGTCATTTCTCGTGTACTCTGGTCGTATATATAAAACGTCCAAGTTGTTATTTGTATTATTCTATATAACTGCGTATAATACGTATATAGTAATTTATACAAGTCGACAGAAATCCCAAAATTTAAGTGAGTAGAATTAGTCGTGTTATAAAAAGTGTATTATTTACATTTTACGTTGTCGCGCATATAAAAAGAGTGTAACGTGTCTTTTAGTAAGAAGGCGCGCCATATATACATTAAAATCATTGTTGCACAGTCTTTTGATAAGAGAAGTTATAGCAGCTTCGTGTTTTTACAGCGGAGGAATGAATTGTTGTTCTGCGCGTTTTTTATCACGCAGCTCGATTAAAAATAATGCGTGAAATCAAATTCGCTCGTGGTCTTGATTTTTCGTCCATGGGAATGACCTTGTTGACGCAATTGTGCACTGTGTCTGTATAATAATAAAAGCAAAAATGTGGTAAATGCGAAACGAAACATTATAATGTATAAAATTTCTTTTTCTTTTAAAATTACGTCGTTAAATAGTATTTTAGCGATTATTAAGTCACTTATTTTATACATCGTTTTTCATTCATTATCGGAGTTATTTTAAACGGTGATTCAAGTCAATTTTTCCGCATATGCCAATAAATTTAATGAGATTTCTGACCTTTATATCTGCAACGTATGTTATAGCAGCAATTTGTTACCAACTCGTGCCTTTATAAATATTATTCTTGCTATACATTGACAATAAAAAATTGCAAGTGACAAAAATAACAAGTATAACGATGACTCGTTTCTGACATTTAATTATTACAATAAAATTTCTAACAATCATTTTTTATGATAACTTTCTTTATTGACACATGTTAATATAATAAAATAATAAAAGTCCAAACAAATTATTATTAAAATATACATTTTAATTCTTCAATATAAACCACGACACTTGTGCAGCTACACTATCCACTATATATACGATGCAACCATTTTACAGTATCAATCCATGCTACTCTATAAATCATAAAAAAAATCTCCACGATATTTCTCACGTATACAGTGTGCACTCTCGGTATATAGCAACTCGGCACTCAATAAACGTCTCCCGGCAAAACTCGATCCTCTCTACACCTCGCAAAAAGCTCTCACCGTCTTCTTCCTCTCTTTCTCCACTACACCAGAAGCCATCAGCCCACGCCCAAAAAGAAAGAACACAAACCGACTACTGTAACATACTCTCTTCTTCGCTCGCTCTCTCTCTCTCTCCATCTCTTCATCATCGATAACGGATCCGTCGCCTCCGTTACACGATATAACTTATATATACACGCATATACACATACATACTCTGTGCCAAGTTCGATCGAGTATCGTTCGCCATAAAACTACTCGTTCGAAAGTTTCTCGAGCTCCTCCAGAATTTCCAGATGTGCAGTTAGGTTAATGACACGCTGCCGCTGGCACACAGTCTCGCGCGAAACGGGCGGCCCCCGCATTGTTCGTAGGGAGCAATTACGGGTGATTGCGTAATTAGGGGGGCAGACTGTCGCGAGTAAAAGATTTCTGCCCGGCCGCATTGTTTGTGGGTGTGTCTGTTTTTGTTGCTATTAGGATAGGTTCGTGCTCGGGAATTCGGGGATATTGTCGTATAAGAGAGGGAGCTTGGGATACATACTAGGAATTATAGTGTAGGATATGTTAATTGCAATGTTGGAAAAAAAAGTAAATTCCGTCGGTTCGTGTATCGTGAATTACGGTTACTGTTTGTGTTTCGTTCAGTAGTATTTCTTTGCATTGTACGGTAAATTTTTTCTTTTTGTTATAGCAAATTGATGGTAACAGAAAGAAATGTACGAACTTTACTAACGAAATGTATACATAGGAATGTTTGTGACATCATGTTAGATATTTTAATAAGCTATAGAGTCCCAGTGCTTCGCTTTGAATTACTGTTTGTTATCTACCAAAAAAATTAAAATGAAAATCTTCCCCGTAGCGCAGTTCACCTACATTCGTTTAAAATTACTATTTACGCAGTCTAAATTGATCGCATTGCACACTTTGTATAACGGTAAATCTCATTAAGTAAACGCGACGCGAACTTGTTGAAATAAGCAAAGTTCTCATTTAGTCGCAAAGTAGTACATACACTCGAGAAAAAAAAGTACGTAGCTCTAATACCACTGCATACGATTGTAGCTTAAGACTCAATAATTTATCAGACGCATGTATAATATGTGACTTATCGTAATTGCCCCTCTGTCGTAGCTACAATCAGTCTGGGACATACATATATATGAGACATGAGATTAAATCTAATTGCGACGATCTGATTTTCAAAATACATAAACCGTTGTTTCCACTACTATTTTAATAACATTTTTCCTTCTTAATAAAATCCCATATCCAAAATTACTATTATCACGTAATCTCACACTAACAACCAAACCACAAACCTTCATCTACGAAAATAAATCAACATCAACACGAGAAACCCCTGAAATCCGCTAACAACACCCTTCCATACACGCGCAGCATCAGCAGCCTCCTTAATTAAGATTCATCTGTTCAACACCCACGCACCTTCGTCTAACCTCCACCTCGTTGCCATAGCGATCGCCACGTGCGTCACGCGCGTGTACACACAAAACGGAAGCACCTCGCACTCACTCTCTTTCTCTGATGTATATAAAACCCTCGTGAAGGCTATTTTCATTGTGTCTCCAAAAATAACCTGCGGCCTCACCCATGCGACCTGTCGATTATTCGAGGACTCCCACGCCTGAGGTTTTTCTTTTTCGCGTGGAGAAACGAGAGTTCACCCTCTCGACAAGGGAGATGAAGGAGAAGAGAAAGACAAGTGGGTGAGATGTTGTGTCGTCGTTGAGTGAGTAAACGAGAGAGTGGCTTTGGTTTTGAGGGATGTGATAGCGGTGATCGAGGAAGATAGTGATTAAAAGAAGAGTTATTTTGATGATGATAGTAACCGTTATATGAATAAATATTGGTGCTCTTTCTTTGTCAAAGAGAACGACTTTAATAAATAACGTACGAGTGCTGTATAAAAATATCACGAGTCACAAAAATTTAAATACCTTAAATTTCGCGCATAAATATGTTTCTTCTGTCTTGAATGTTTTGACGTTTAACGTTCTTCCATTTATTTCGAACATCGTTATTCGAATGACAAATACAATGTAGTATCCCTGGCAAGCAAATCAGTTGACACGAATAATTAATGATCAAAAAGGCCCACTCGGTATAATTTATCAGAGCGTGCGGTGCTCACGCTCGTAACCGTATCGTATTCCAAATTAGTTTACGATAACCTTATGATTGCCGTAAAATGTCTACCCATCACGTTGGAATATTAAGATGACTTCTCTTCGTTTTGACACACTATGATAATCAGAATGTTACAAAGTTTGTTTTAATCTCACGATAATATTGACGAAATTAATATCTAAATATAATACTTATATATTTTTTTGTAAAATTTCATATCCATTCACATATATTCATAATCGTATAATTGCAACGATTGACGACAAACTCATTTATGAATCATCAACTAATTTCTTCTTTTTTCTTTCTTTTTATCAGGTGAACTGTACGTCGCGGATATTGGCGAGCGACGCTTCGTCTCGATCCGCATGGGCTGGCTGTGGGTCGAGGGTACACCAATGCGGCTGGCTTTACGCGCCTTGAATCTACGCCAGGCTTCACCAAGTGTTTACCAACCTCATGCGTTAGCTCTCGGCTTTACCATCAGCAACCCTCAAAACGACATCCGCGCTACTTTCTGGGTAAGTCTAAAGAAAAAGAAGAACATTTTTGTTCTCATCGTTTAAACGTCGTTAAGGATCGATTACGGAGAAGATGAGGTGGCATTTTGGAGACAGAGTAAAGATGACGGTTGATGTGTCCGCTGATAATTGTGGGAAGAGAATACGGGGTGTGAGTCATGGTGTTAAAGAGAGAAAAAGAGAGATATGATTGTTGAGTTTTGGGAGATAAGATAAAGAAAGATATAGAAGGTGGATTTGGCGAGAAGAAGAATTTGCAGTGTGGGATTTTTTTCTTTCTTAGTAGATAAAATATGAGGATGATTTATGTTAAGTATAATGTATGAGAATGGTCTCGTTATTATATTTTATTAGATGATCTAAGCCGCATTGTAGTGTAATTTTTAGACCATAATTGTCTTCGTAATTCTTGAACTATATAGAACAAGTTCGCATGGAACTGGAGTGGTCATAAAATTAATTCAACATGACTTATACTGCACTCACTATTTTTCTTACGTGTTCTTACATTTACATTCGATTTCAATATTAGATCGCAATAATAATTGTAATACGCGTGGAGTTACGCAATCGCAGGAATGACTAAGAAAATCGCCGAGACCTATTAACATGAATCATTTTTCTGCAGAGAGCGATTATTATTGCTTTCTAGAAATAAAATATTTTTGATGTTTCCGGTACTGGTGTTATAGTTGCGCAACAATTTGCTTCTTACTGATAATGTACTGACTAATTAAAATAAAATAAAAGTAATTTTTACGACCGTCAACTGGTTGTAATGAAATAGAATCTGGGCTTCTGCATTAATAATTTTACATGAGAATAAAGCTGATATTATAGGAGTATTAAAGAATAATTTACGTTTCTATATACCACGAGCTGATCTTTTTTGTATTGAATATAAAGATACGTGACGTAATGTATTTCATATTCAATTATTACCAGTCGAGGAATATTATATAAGTTTAATGACTTTCAGATTGAGATATCGTGCTTAGAAAAAAGTTAAAAGTCATCTTTTTTGGCAATCTCGTATATGAAATGAATTTTTTATCATTATTATCAGGTAGTCAGTCGTGTGTGTCGTTAATATGCAGTTATATTAAACAGTAATCACTGTACCTGTATACACTTGACTATATTTTCCCAACTATACAATGTGTAAAGGTTAAGTAACTCGTAAAATATTTAATCAAAATTTAATCATCACGATTACAAGTAATGTGCATTTAAATGCACCTTTGATGTTTGTATATACCATCGAACACATATACTTATATATACATATAGTTACGTAGTATTCAATCAATTCAAAGACCGCGTCTTTATCTCTACCGCCAAATTACAATTTAATCATTGAAAATCGCCGTTTGAAAAAAAAAAAAACTTGACCCCAACGATCTCACGAATCGAATTCCCCTTCTTCAGTTACTTAACTACTTTCCACATTGCACACCTTTCCTCAAAACCACACTATCTTTTCTCTCTCTTTCTTTTTCACCCGCAACAAAGCGGGAACCTCGTAAACAACGAGGCGCGTGCGTTACCCCCGGCAGCGATTACGCATTGCGAGCAGAGCCAACACACAACAACACACAGAAGATTTTTCCCTATCTTTTTCTCGCGGATTCCTTGGCCCGACTCCAGACGCGCGAACGCGGAATCTGGAATGTCGATGGGAAAAAGGCGCGTGCAAGAGTAAGAGAGAGAGAGAGAGAGAGAGAGAGAGAGAGAGAGAGAGAGAGAGAGAGAAAGAGAGGGAAAGAGAAAAAGCGAAAAA
>JAYJLV010056067.1:0-18598 GCA_036873485.1 Torymus texanus
TCGAGTTACTTGATCACATACATACGTACAGACATACATACACCTCCAAAAACGCTTAAAATGAACTCATAGTGGGTTGAAAATAGTTTTTATATTGTAAATTTTCAGTTTTTGAAGTGTTACAATTTTCGCTCTGATGAAAATATAAGGCTCTCCCGAGAAGCGGTTATGACTAAAAATGAATGATGATAAAAATGAAAAATAAGCTGGAAAGAAAAGCTATCGCAGGTAGAGGTAAAGAAAAATTTTACGGTGAAGAAATATTAAAATAGTTAGACTGATTATGATTTCTGTATTATATGAGAAAATCAAAGTCTATTTATGAATAATTACTAATAATAAGCTGGATTACCTAAAAAATTCTTTTATTTTGCCTGCAACGAGTTTAGAATTCAATTGCATTAATCGTATAATCCAAAACAAAATAATAATAAGAATTAGAACAATACGGGCTAGTAAAAATAAAAAACCAATACTCTATAATTAATTAAAAACTTTACGGAAATTCACATCAGACGACGCTTAATCTAACCAATATACCGAAGGATTTCGCAGAATATTACTTTATATACGTTGTCTCGGTGACCTCACACAACCACAACCTCTTTCATCTATAACCAGCCATATTGGCCCCACTTAGCCCACGTAAAAACTTTGCAGACACTCACTCCTACCCCTTGATCCACGTACTCCCATCCTCATAATCCCCTTATTTTTTCATTAATCCCTCGGCCTCCTTAAAAAAAGTGATCAACTTTTCTCCCCCTTTGCGTTTGCATTATAGATTTCCCGAGGCACAAGTCATGCGCTCGCGCGCGCGCGCTCGTACTCGCGGTCGGTTCATTTAAAAATTTCTCAGGCAATTTCGCACAGCGGGGGACGCGCATGACTAGCCAGGCTGCAAGCTAGTCGGGGGATTCCCTCCGCTCCTTTTGTCGACGGGGCTACGACGCCGGCCCTTTTATTATGCAAATCTATGCCGACAGAGCGAGTTGCAGAAGCGAGAGCGCGAGCCAAGAACATATAAGGGTTTTAATATTAAGCGCGAGCTTGCCCCCCCCCTCTCTCTCTCTCTCTCTCTCTTTCTCTCTTAGTAGAGGAACATGGTTTGGTATGCCACCCCCGTGCGCAAGTAGCGCGCATATTTCGCTTTGTGCGCGCGAGTACTTGAGATTGCTGTGTACCCTTTCTTCGTGGGATGCGGTCATAGCAGAAGGAAAACTAGATTGTTGATCATTGTTGTTAGTAGCTTAAAGGAGGTACGACGTGGTTGGAAAATCGCGGAACATCAATATTTTTTTTTTTTTACAAATTTATGTAAGAACGTTTCGTAACAATAAATACTCTTTAGAATGTTATAGTATAAACACAGAGAGTATTTTACACAAAAACCACTTTTTTATGAACTTTTATCGTGTAAAATTATATTACTCTAAAAGCCAGTTAAAAACGAATCTCATTTTCAACGCTGGAAAATCCAATAACACCAGAACGGTCGAGTTTTATTTACAGGATGAAAAAGAATCGATTTTCGGATGATATATATAAGCGGTTTTTACGTGAATAATTTAGGCGCACCGCGCGTTCTCTTTGTCTCCCGTGCAGGCTTTCTCAAAGTGGGTAAAGAAAGTAGACAAGAAGGCTGCAGATGGGGAAGAGGAGGAGCTCGCCTTTTCTTCCTTAATGCCCTACACGACGGCAGTGGCGGAGAATATTTTTATGACCCCTGAGAGTGGATATCAGGCGCCACCGCTACGGCAAGTGATTTTTAATTTTAAATTTTAAATCGACAGTCGCGAACTATTATTATACAAATTGAAATTAGAAGTGCAGTTATAATGTTAAAGAGGATTACGAAATTTTCTTTGCTAAATGGAAATTTAAAAGTAAAGATCTTAATTTTATGTAAAGACTATAACTTATATTATTAAATTAATTGGAGATTATGCACCTTCTAATGTCTACTGGAAAAATGAAAATTCATTAATAAACCTCTTAAGGGGAGGGGAGGTGATACCTTTAAATCCCTCCCATCAAAATGATCTGTAAAAGAGAAATTTGAATTATTAATAAAATTTGTAGCTAATATACTAAAAGTATGTTACATTTATAATACAATAAGTCAAAAATGGAAGTTCTAGACCCACTTTGTCCCAATATATGGAAATTTCAAAATTTAGGCTTTGGCGTAATCTACAGGTCCATGGAGGTGATGGATTTTAATCCGATTTGGCTTAAATTGTTCGTATTTTATGTAGTTTAGGGCTGAAGAGTTGTATGTATCAAAATTATTTGAGTAAATTATTTTAGTTCTGCCTGTACATAAAACATATGTCCATGAGCAAATATGTACACCGCAGTTGTTTCCGGATTTTTTCGATTCATATTGCTTAGGAATATCGCCTGGAGGTATTTTGATAAGCGTCCATGAATGAACACAAACTTACCTCGAGGTGCACGGTTTTCGTCGCGAGGCAGACGAAGACGGCAAGATAGCCCTTGGTAGTAAGAACTCCTCGGCCTTTCGCTGCTTTGACGGAAAATGGTTCTGCGTAATCGAGACCGGTGCGTGAAAAAGGACGGCTCAGCGTAATCCGTGCGGCTGGAAGATCATCCATACTCTGACTGCATGGTTGAGCTCGAGCTCGAGCGCATGTTACACACTTCCATGTGAATGCTCTCACCTGAGCTCGTCCTCCAACGATCCATGATTGGCGGATCGCATACGCATAGGTGAGGGCTTGCCCTCCATATAACGCAGCTCGATGAGCTTGATCCATCACAAGGCGACCCAGATGGCAACATTTTAGCAGAATGCTAGGCGTTGTGCCCAGACCTAAGGCAATTGTAGCACAGCTTCCATCGGCCTACAAGAGCTCTCCGTTGTCCCACCGGCATACGCCTGAATTCATCGCAACGACCGACATGATGCTTTCTAAGACATACTTGGCAGGGGAGGTTATTCGAGCTGATGGCGAAAACGCGCGAGGCCTGTTTTAACTCCTGGAAGAGTTTTGGGCGGGAGGCCTGGGCCTCCCCATCCGGGGCCGCGCGCCGTTTCGAGTGTTTTTAACGTGTGGATCATCTCTTGTATGAATTCCTTTAATTGGTGGAAGGTGTTAGGAGATTTCTTAGTCTTTATACATCTTTCCCACTCGCGGCCGGTGATTGGATCCATCCATCTCTTGGCGAAGAACACGAACCACGCATCCCAATTGTCGACCGATTGATCGAGCGCGCGTAAGGCCTCGCGGCTTCGCGTCACCTTATCCAGGAGATCCTGCAGCCCGGAACTGTTTTCGTCCTTAAGACATCGAATCGAGGATAGGCTCGTCATAGCTTTAGAGCGAGTAGTCGAGTTCGCCTCAGTCGTTGTGAGACTGTCAAGAGCCCTCTTGGCGTCGCCTAGGACTGATGTCTTCAAGTAATGGAGTTTTTAGACTCCTGAAAGGCTGCCGTTAAGGTGAATCAAGGACCGGAACAGGACCCGAAAAGATTCCCAGTCCTCTTGTTGACTTGAGATTGATGGTAAAGAAATCTTGGGGAGGGAGACCGCGGGAGCCTGTTCAACTGGAGCTAATCTCGCCTCCTCATCATATATGAATCCCAGAGCCGTGGTGTAAGCGAATTCTGCTGTATATTCAGCTTAATTTGCCGTGATTCTCTTGGAATCCCGCCCAGTACCGCTCCAGACACTCGCGGCGGCCGCGAAGGAAGCCGGCCATTCTTCAAGGTGTTAGTCTTGAAGTTGGCGATTAATTCGGAGAGCATCGCCTGTCTATCGACGAGCGCCATGATCGTTGGCTAACCTGCGGACAAAGCGAATGAAAAGGAGGTTTGCAGTGAACACGAAATTATAAGACCTTGAGGCTTATACGCGGACCAAGACACGCAGGACCAAGACACGCAGGGTCGAGAATCCCGCGTCCCTTTTCTGACGATAACCAATTGTGAACTGACCGATCGGTCACGCGTGAACGCCTTCGAGATCCCCCACTGCCCCGATCCGGCTCGAAGGACCAATGTTTTGTTTGTGCAAGGCGCCGGTATGACGCTGGATTGGGCGAGAAATGAAGGCGACCACAACGCTGAAATACTCGCTAGATATTTATTAAGGAAAAAAAAGAAATTACAGATATGGTGCAAGTGAACAGTATATGTGTATATAAATATGCATGAACAAGAACACGCAAACAAGATATGTGCACTGATAGGCTGGGAGAATAGATTGCCCTGAAGATTCTTCGTTGACCGCTGTGGTGATGTCAGCTGGCACTGCACGCCCGCGACCAAGATGGCACCGAGAGCCTGACTGCGCGAAGCGGCAACCTCGTGGCGTCGGCACAGCACGACTTCGCTGAAAAGCGCGGGAAGCTGCCCTCATGCGCGTGACCCTCTGATGCGGAGCGAACATTAGTCATTTTAAAAGGTTTTGAAGATAACATTATAATTAATTATTTTATTTGTTTTTCACACATAATTTTAAAAATAAATCATACCTATTATTGTTTGATTCAAATTTTATACATTATTTAATAATTATTACTTTTTAATCTTCATAAATGAATTTAATTATAATTATGTCATATATTGGTGCAAGAATTATAAATTTTGGTATTAAAAATTAATCAAAGGAATTAATAAATTAAGTTTGAGGAAGCTATGTAGTAATGAATGGGCGGCGGTTCTTTATAAAGCATTACGAACAGAAATAACGATTATTATTTAATTATATGAGAGCATTAAAATGATAATACCCTAAAAAAATAAATTAGCTAGTATATTCTTGATAATTAAGGTGCATTACTAAATTTGTAAAAAAAACAATGAGAGTTAAAAGATAAAAATGTATCTTTTTAAAAATTGATAAATAGATGTGAAAATAAATTGATTTTTAAATTTGGGTTTACTAATCTGTTCGCATGAATAACCGCGTAGATAGTAACAGAAATATTATGGTGTAATTCAAACTAAAACACCGACAAGCCGATCTCGCAAACCGGAAAAAATTCCAAATCATTTTACGGTACGACGAATCGTTATCCTGAAAGTCTCCGGCAGCCCACAAATGCTGCAGAATTTTGTAACTGCCGTTATGTGCGTGCATGCGCGCATGCATGCATTCACTCACGTACACCCATACACAACTGGGCGAAGATAAAGCGCGAAAAAGGAAACGCGTACGTATCGCTCGGTGCATGTAAAAAAACACGTGTGCATACATACATAGATAGACATAGCGCTAGAGAAAGGGAGAGAGGAATAGAGAGAGAGAGAGAGAGAGAGAGAGATAGAGATAGAGGGAGGGAGTGAGAGAGAAAGGAGACTGAGTCAAACGAAGCGCGCGTCGCGCGAGTGGAGATACTTCGTTGTTACTCGATAGGATCGCTGGTGCGCGGAAGAGTAGTCATAAATTCCGGGCTAATCCCCGGCGTACAGCGTTGATGCATCCGTCGCTGGCGTGAAACACACATACACACACACACAACCACACACAGACACACTGCTGTAGCTAGAGAACGGGGAAAAAGCGAGTCGAGTGCGAGAAGCACATCGAAGCTATCCCTCTCTCTCACGCGCTGTTCATTCGCTCTCATCCCTCTTGTTCTTTCAGCCCTGTGTGCGCGATATAACTTTGTTAGAGCGACGATCCCCCCGTCGATCGCTATACGCTGTTCACTCTCGCGCTCGCGTGCAAAAACGCGGAGGGGCGACGACGATATGTATACATGCGCGCGAGCGCGTACAGGGGTTGTGTGGGGGAAGGAAGGAAAAATTGATGGGAGAGAGATAGAGGGCAACATGAGAGGAAAGAGAGAAAAAGAGAGCTGGCACTGCAACGACATGCCAACAAATCACACTCTATTTCCATGCTAATATCCGATGGAATTGGCAGTCAGCCATTCGGACACCGCGGCTCGTATGTAACTCTGCCCGATGTGATCGCGACGACGACTATGTAACAGAGGCGCGTCAAGGAACGCCAAGATGACAGCAACTTTGCATACACCAACGTCTGTGTGTGTGTATATATGTGTGTGTGTGTGTGTGTGTGTGTATATATATATATATATATATATATCTCCTCTCTCAGTCTATTCACCAGAAAAAAGATTGTACGTCGACATTGCGCGACCACGTGTATATCGAACTTCAGTGTCATTCACCAAAGTTATTTTCATCCATCGAGAACGGTCCAGCTAGAGGTGCTTTTTTGCCCTAGAACTGCACATCGTACAAGCGTATGTAGCATGTTAAGAATGGAATTGATTTGAATATACAATAACACTGAAATGTCTTTATAGCTATTTTTTGTATTACTAATTTTATTAATGAATATATATGATTATCAACATTATTTCATAACATGGTCGAAATTACCCTCATATAACAGAGTTAACTGCGAGCGTATAAGTTTATAAGATAATGTAACAAACGTAAATGGTTGTTTCAGATTTTAATGACTAGAGTTTATTACAAGTATCATTAGCAATATAGCCCTGTGGATGTTTTTTCAGGTTTCGTTTCTGTATAGAATAATTTATGTATAACCTTGTAGAGAAAAGGGAAGTGATAGTAATAATGTATTTAGACAAAAATAGTTGAAGACAAAACATTATTTAACAGTATTATATTTTTTTAAATTCCTGGTTATTGTTCGTCCCAGTTTATTTCACAGAAGAATGGATTTTGTTCATAACAAACTGCATCATTCCAACCATCATGGACTTTCCAGTAGGAACCGCAGTGCTCCCGATTTTTGGTGTTATCTGGGTTTTTTCCTGACCAATGTATATAAGAAAAATCTTTGATTCGCTTATCCAGTACGGTCACCCAATCACCCTCCATGAAAAGATCATGCATTCCGATCCATATACTGTCGCTTTTTAATTTAAGAGCAGCATTTTTAAACATTTGTTCTTCTGCGGCGCTATCAATAGTTGATAAATGGCCTGTAATAATTAAAAAATATGTATAAAATAGATTATAAGAGTCATTCGCTGCAAATATAATATATTATTAGAGATGAGCTTAAAACAGCTGCAATGCTCACGTAGAAAAATGATAAAAGTACACATATGTAATAATATGAGGGAATTTAAACTAATTTTGGAATAGTGATTTAAATTTTTATTTATTTTAATCAAGAATTTGAATGATCATTCAAGTTATCTATAATACATTAAATTAAAGCAATGGAAATACTATTCAGTAGCTTTAATTCTATTAAATCATAAATTTGAATTATGAATGGTCATTTCATTTTATTGACTTCCAAGAATTTAAAATAAAAATAATTGCTTAATTATTTTCATTAATAATTTCATTGTGATTGACTTAATTCAGAAAACAATGTTGATGATGCAGATATAATGTTTAACTTCCCCAATTTACGAGAGAAAGCGCGGTATACTTTCACTTATCACAAAATGAATTGAGACTAAATTTTTATAATTCAAGAATTAAATCACGTTTCAGTTATTTTGACTCATATTTCAAATTGTGATCTATAATTATGATTCGGTTAAATCAAGAATTTGAATTATCATAAAAGGATGATTAATTTTAATCAAGAGCTCCAATAACGATTCAAAAGAGACGAGTTAATAGAATTATGATAATGAGACTTGATTGATTCTACAAGCTATAATCATGGCTGAACAATACCAATTTTGTTGGCTGAAAAGATAAATCCAACCGATCTATGTCAGATTTATTTTTACCGGTAAAGTGAATTAAACTGGAATCTCATTCCGTTGTCGCGTCATGCGACGTAGTTGATGCTAAAAGAAAAGACAAAAGAAAAAAAATCTGTATTCCTTTTCTTTAATGTGTTTCTATAATTTTGTAGATAAACCACTGCTGTGCAATCAGAATGACTGTTCATTTCCTGACATCGGGAAACGCGTCGCTGATTAAACAAGTAGACACATCAGATGCAGCGGACCTTTAATATTTCCTTTTTTCTTTCATATTTCTATGTGCGCGTTCATTAAAAGGGCCAAATTTATTTATCCGTGAAAAAAATCCTTTAATCGGGTAACAGTGAGATGCGTCACCGATCGAATGGAAGAAGGTGATATAGCGATTTTTTGAAGAATGCCGCTGTTACGTACGAGAAGAAGGTAGGTGAATGAAATAAATAAGTCGCATAAAAAATATGCGACAACCGGAACTCGAACACAGGGACCCGTGGATTCTAATCCGGCATTCTACCAACGGAGCTAATGTCACGAGGCTTACTCGAAGGCCTCGCGCGCATCTTATTCTTATCGTTATGATGACGCGTCAGGGCTCGGATGTACAGTCGAGCAGCTGAGTCCGTGACACCGTCTGCAGATCATTTAAAAAGATGAAGGCACAAAGGGCGCGATCATTACTCGCCCAACCCGAGTGGTGTAAGTTTAAAATCACTGTGGCATAATTTTATCTACACCATGTATTTTCTTTAAAATAAAATCGAACTCAAATTCAATTCTACAAGTGTTAGTTCATTTATCAAATCCTTCTCCTAACTTGCACTTCCGAACCTTAATTTAAGGCTCCCGTGAAGCTGCAGTGACATACCAAGCGACCACCAGGAGCATCGCTACAGGGAGTCGGAATTCAGACGAAAAAATAGTAAGACAGCTATACTCTATTATAGTTCTTTCTCAAGGTTTACTACGTGCCCTTCCTTCTCTTACCCATTTTCCTATCCTGGAAACAATACGCGTTGTTTCGAAACAGAAAAAACTTACTAATTCTTTCTGCACGTTTCTTTTCAAATTCTGATTACGCAACCGAAACGTAATACCGTTAATAATATTTTGGCATAGTTAACCAAAGTTTTGAATATTAAAATTTTTAATAAATTATACCTCCTTCTGTGATACAGGTGTCCCTAGCAGCGTTCCAGATTGTGGTCTCAGTGTGCAATTTATGCGCACCTATTCCTTTGGTGTGGACATACCCATCTGGTAGTTTGGGTATTTTAGGTTCAGTTTTATTATTTGTATTTCCGTTTTTGTCACCAATATTGTTATAAATATTGATATTATAACCACAGCATTGTTGTCCTAAATGTACGATTAAAAAGTAAAAAATCTAATTAGCTCTTTCAAAAGTTATATAAAATATATTAAAAATTTTATAATATAAACTTTACCTTGTAAAACTGTGCAAGGTTGCTGTGAATCACAAGCAGTAGATAATCCAGTACAATAAATAAATATAACTGTACAAATATGAAGAATTATTATGAAAGCAATTAGATGTCATTTATGTTTCCTAGTCACTATTGGACAAACTGGATTAGTCGATAACAAATTAGCTTGTATCTACTTTACAATTTTATGAAACATAATCATTGTTCAAAGTTTTGTCAACACTTGTATAAATTTACTTCTAAGATATATTATTTTTTAACAATTAAAAAACAAATAATCGTTACAAGTTATTAGATAAACCGAATATACTAAATTTAGTTATGAACAGTTACTTGCCTCCATAATAATCGAGCATAAAGCTACATTAACTGAACCACAGCAACTGAATAGTTATATAGCTATCGTGGCACTAAGTTTTTTGAATACACGACACCTTTCAAAAGTCACGTTAATCAAAATTCATTGCGAAAAGGAACTGTTTAAAATTCCATAAACATATGAATGAAAAAGCTAGTTTTGCTGACTTCATTAAAGTTATTTATAGATTACTGACAGCAAAGTGGGAGTAAGAAGCTAAAATAAAGATACAAATCTGCTAATACTGGACAAATACCAGGACATTTCATCTATATTTCGAGCTCATTAATGTGCAAATAATTGAAGTAATCTGTATTCACTTGATGTAGATTCTGTTCGTGGCTTTTACACTAATTTAGTTCATAGTTTAATAACATCTGTTTCGACTTGTTGTACGTCCTCTCACAAACCTTTTTGCAGATTAGTAAGAGTAATAAAATCAAACGATTGAGAAAGGGAAAACCGAAACTCGTTTATTGCAAAAAAGTCCCCACGCATTTCGATCTACCGACCCGCTTTCTCTCACGCCTACCTGCAAAACATCTGAAACCCTGCCGATTATATCGACCCTGGGCACAACTTATACCAGCCTTTGCTCCCATGGTCAGGAAAGTGCCCTTATAGAAAGGCTTGTTTTGCGACCTTTACCGAGAGGTCGACAGGACAGATCGAATTTTCAGTTAGTTCTCAGTCTCCGAGCAGTGCGCCTCTTCTCTCTGCGCCTCTAAAATGTAACATATTTAATAAGATAGTGGTTGTAAGAAAAGAATGTAAAATAATAGAAAATATTACCGGTTGTACTGATAAAACAAAACAATATTTATTGCCGGTTATATTAGTAGTGTAATGTTAAGGATTTAATAGCTGGTTTGAATCTTGACAGATGCTCCATACTAGTTATACTAGCAGGTAGAATGCTCTAAAACGTTTTAAGCGGTTTATTGAGAAATAAAAATCGAAAAATTAGAATGCAAGATAGACTCGATTTCGGTATTACCAGAATTTAGTACGCGTGAATTGTGGTAGAAATATCATGAACGTCTTTAGTGATATGTTTAATAAAGTCCAAAGTTTCAAAAGATTTACAAACTACAAAGTTAACATGATGAGCAAAAGTAACCGCTGAGTCAAACCAGATTCCAAGATCGTTAACAATTCCAACTCTATTTACATTAAGATTATTAATAGAATAATGACACATGATTGTTGAATTTACTTGCAAAGAAGAGATCGTATTACACTCAGCTAACGAGATAATATCCGCTTGTAGTAATAAACAATGATTTACTGAGTTTATAATTAGAAAGCTCTTCATATCATTTGCGTAGAAAAGAACGTAAGCATGCTGTAAACGTCGCATGATATTATTCATATTTTTATAAATACAAAAGAGTAAGGGGTCAATGTGCAATATTTGAGGTACATCAAAAATAACTATAATAAACTCGGAAATACAGTTATTTATGCGCACAGCCTGAGAACGATTGCTCAAATAGGAGTCAATAAGTTGGAGTTTTGTAATTCAAAATCCTATCGAAAATCTTAGATATCTGTGTAAATAGCATCAACACTCAAAGGTTTATCTAAGGTTTCCGATAAAAAGTCATTAAAAATCAAAAGGTTAGTTAGATTTACCTCTGATAAAGCTGTATTATTGGCTGGCTAATTTTGCCCGAAGGTTGGAAGATTCTTCTAAACGTTTGATTAAAAAAGTGAAAAATCTAATTAGCACTTTTAAAAGTTATATAAGTTACATGAAAAGCTTTACGATATAAACTGTACCTTATAAATCTGCGTAAAGTTACTGCGAATTACAAACAGTAGATAATCCAGTGCAGTAAATAAAGATAGCTGTAAAAATATAAAGAAATTACAGTTCCACTCTTGATTAATTTACAGGATCAAAAGAATAAAATGAAAGCAATGAGATGTTATTACTTCTAGCCACGGGAAGGGACTGGGTTAGTTGATGATTAATTTTCGTATATATTCTGTAAGGTAAATAAATTGCCTTTCGTAACTCAGTAAGATTACGCAAGTGCACATATTGATATGCAAGCGCCTGATACCAATAACAAATCCCAGGTATCAGCGATTCATTCATTAATAAAATGTAAACATCGATTCTGACGTCACAACAATAATATTACATAGCATTTCATCGAACTTCTACAACATTCTATGAAATACTATGCACTTTTGTATTACATGTCCTTAATTATAGTTAACTATAAGTGAATTAATAAAGTTGGAGTTTGTAACATAATTGATCAGGAATTTTAGGCAACGGTAATTTTTTTTTTTCACAACAAAATATAAGTTGATCACAGAAGAATTTACTTTCTTTTTTATGAGCTTGCTTTTATTTTTTTTAGTTTATTTGAATACTTATTGCTTTTTTTTAGTCTATCACCTACTCTTTGACGGCGTCGAAGCGGTCTATGAGACGTACAATGCTTTAAGATATAAGTGTCTTGATCCTTCTTGATAGAGATTTCACAGAAAGACGAATCAAATTTTTTAATATCGTTTAATGTAAGTGATTGGCATTGAAAACACGATTTAGATGGATGTTGACAGTTTGGCAATTTTGGAAGAAAAGTTGCAGGTATCTCCCTTTGAGGCATAGTGGTCCCTGTGAGGGCCACTTATTCATACGGCATTATGTGCATGTTGCGGGCTCTGATTATGACATATGTTTACAATTTTCTTTTATACATCAAATGTATGACTGATTGTGAGCAAATAGTTTATGGCATTTGATAGTTATTCATAATCAGCGACGCAAAAAATCACTCTATACCGATTTTTATGGAAATCGAATCAGCTAAAAAATGTGTGCCGCAAAGGATTAAGAATGTGTTTAAATTATATTCCTATTTACAAACAATATACTGAATATCTAGTCAATAATTGTGTAGTAGCTCCTTCGTTTTCATATGTTTTCTTTTACGATTCTTTATTTCCTAATCGCTTTCTTTCATCTCTTGGAGGTACACCAGAAATTGCACGTATTTTATAAAAAGGCAATGGACTTGGCCATTTTTCAAAAGTGAATTTTTCGGACTTCAGGCAACTCGGAACAAGGCAAACACATTTTTTATTGAAAGTATAGCGTATGTAACATGTAAAAAAGTGAAATTTTTCATTTCTATTATTATCTCCATTTCGTACTTTTTGTGACTTGGTGCAGGTATTATATCTCAACGCCTTACATAGTAAGATTAGACACGTGCGCATATTGATATACAAGTGCTCAACAACAATAACAAATCCCAGCTATCGGCGATGCATTCATTAATCAAATGTAAACATCGCTTCTGACGTCACAACAATAATACTACATAGTATTTCATCGAACTTCTACAAGGTTCCATGAAATCCTATGCACTTTTACATGACATACACTTTTGATATTAAAAATTTAAAACGGTCACCAGTGACTTTTTCCTATATTTCCCATATGGTTTTTTTTTCACAATGCACTGGGAACCGTTCCTTCTCCTTTTTTATGTAGTTGAAATGTAAATGTTGTTAAGAGCGATCGACCGAAGCGCTTCTAGTTTAAATACAGCCGCACCCATGCTACGGTAAGGCATTCTGATATCAACCTCTGAGCAGTACTCAGCTCTATAGCTCGATCGCTCTCCCTATATCTATGTATATATGTACATATGGAGAGTACTTTAAATAAAGAGAGCTTTGCTTTCATTTTAAACATTTAATTATGATTTATTCTTTTGTTACCTACTCTTTTTACCTATCCTTGTTGCATTTTGTCACTATATTTCATAAATTACTAACAAGAGGAATGTCAGCCCTTCGGCAAATGGAGTTTGATGAAACTTTGGGGAAATGTTCTTCATTAAAAATAAAAATACCCGTATCTCAGCATTTTGTCAAATGGGCCTTTGGTTGGGACTTACGAGGCATGACATATAATGTCTTCAACAAATTAAGTCCCTCTTCAAACCAAAATAACTCTCGAAATACTATGTTTATTATAATTTCAATGTTACCAATAGAAAGCTGAGATGAAATTCTTCTATTTGAAAAGAAAGTTTATGCTAAAATTTCTATATGTTCAAAAGTTATACATTATTCAATAAAAAATTCGAAATTTTAAGTTTTTGTAAATATTTTGAAAAAATTTAATATCGGCACAACTTTTGAACGGTAGGAATATTTGCATAAACTTTTTTAAAATAGTAAGATTTTATTCCTGTTTTCTATTGGTAATACTCAAATTATGGTAAACAGAGTATCTCGAGAATTACTTTGATTTGAAGAGGAACTTGATTTTTCAAGGACCATTGGCAATAATCCTTAAACACGAGTATTTTTAGGCACGACCGCTGCTCGGGAGAGCCTTATAATTTCACCAGAGCGAAAATTGTGATAATTCAAATACTGAAAATTTGATGTGTAAAAACCATTTTCCACTCCGAGCGAGTGCGTTTTAAGCGTTCTCTAAAATGTATGTATGTCTGTACGTCCGTATGTAATCAAGTTCACCTGATTATCTCAATAAATTTTCAACCGATTCCATCGGGATTGCGGGAAAATACTCCTCTAATTATACCTAAGTGCTGGTTCCAAATTAGATAGATCGATGAAAAATTGAAAAAATGCGAGCACAAAGAAACATTTTAAAAAATCGATTTTTAAGCATAATGTCTAGAAAAACTAATTTTAAGCTAATATCTACAGGCCTATCTGCTAAAACTAATTAAAATACACCTTTTTCCTATTGAATATTTTTTGCTACGAGCAATATTTGCCAAGATAACGGCGAAAAACGGTAAAAAAGTAAAAAATGGACGATTTTCGGCTATAACTTGACAGAATTTGATTTTACACAAAAATGTTGAATGAGAAAGTTGTAGATAATATTAAAACAAAACTTTTTCCCATTTAATATTTTCATGTAAAATCAACTCCTGGTGAGTTGGACTTACAAAAACGATTTTAAACGCCAAAAGTTACTAATTAAATTTATGGGCTTAGTGAGGAAAAGCTACTACTACCAAAATTTATTGGCGCAGAAAGGAAAAGCTAGTATACTCTCAACAGTAGCTTCTAAGTAGCAGATTAAATCTTCTTATTATTGGTCCAAGCAGAAAATCTGTTTCATATAAAATGAATCTTCTATAAGTAAGAAGAATCTATTTGACTGTAAATTTTACAGGATTCTCTTTCAAGTTTACAGTCAAATGGATTCCTCTTACTTATAGAAGATTAATTTTATATGAAACGGATTTTCTGTTTAGGCCTATTATAAGAAGATTTCCTCTATCACCTAGAAGTTACTTTTGTGAGTGTAGGCAAAACTCCTCAAAAATGAACAAATACACTTTTATAATATGAATTTTTTGAAAAAGGCGATGCTAAGGCGATTAGCAACGGGTTGTTTTTGTTATATTGGCAAGCTTTCTTTGCAGATAACAAATAGTAATTATATATTGTTTACTGCCAAAAGAATGTCTCCTATTGAAATACAGCGCTGCACCTAATGGATGTTTCCCTTTTAAAACAAAAACCTCCGAAATTTGAAAATTCGAATTTTGTAATTTATTCAAAAAAGGGCTAAGGACTCATAAAGCTAATCCGAAAGTTAATTTTACCGAGAAAATTCTTATGCTAAAAAAGGATATTATTTGAAACAGGAGGTTTTAGTTTTTAATGCAGCAAATTTATTACTAAAATTAATTAAAGTGAGAAATCCAGTGTAGAACACGTCCTTTCGCGTGCGTACCCACCTACAAACTAGACTTCGTGTGGTGGAAAATCGAGCCGCAATAATACCTACAGCCGCCGCTTGCGCTCCAGCGTGAAATTGTTTGTAACCACGTGGCCGCGAGTCCCTTCCGTTTCCTGTACGAGCACACAGTTGACACTTTCGGAATATCTACAGTAGTCCAAAGTGAATCTCCCGTTGTGGGATATAGTAGTCGTAGTCTATCTCACTGCTGGGACTACAGATCTAACCGATAGGGTGAAAAGTTCTGGGGCAGAAGGGAAGATTGTTAAAGAGAATTTTATTGGATGTGAAGGGGCTGTAGAGAAGAGGAGTTTATGGCGGGGGTGGAGAAGTTGGTAGGTTGAGTGGAATTCTTTCGGGTATTAGAGAGATTTAATGGATAGAGAGTTTTTTTGTGAAAGGATGTTGACATTCTTCGTGAGAATTTAATCGTCTTATGTTGTACGAAAAGTTTTTCTGTCCAATAGGCTAAAAAATTTTCGACTGTTTATTTCGTAAACACTTTAATATATTCTTATCTTAGTTTTTTGTCATTCAATAAATAGTTAGATAAAAGCCTCGTAACAAGAAGTATAACTTTTCCTTTTCCAAGTAAGTACATAAACCTTTTCTATTTTCGAAAATATTAAAAATCACTTTGCGATAGCCGCGCTACTTCCACGAGCTCCACCCCATCCCGCAGCTAATAATTTCGAGCTCACGCCCACCGTTACTTCGTACAGTTTCGTACAAATTGAAACTGGCCGCACGTTACTACTACGCTCAGTCGGTTAAAAGGATTTCGTAGTATCGGAAAAGCGATTAGATATGTGCGACTTTTCTCTATGATTATGCCTCCCCCGCCCCCCTCCCCTCCCTAAAATAAGCGATCCACGCTTGCGCTCGACCCACTTTGAAACGAATTCCCGACTTCGCTCGATGACGACGAGAGAAGGGGATAAAACGATCACGTCGCCGACGACGCGGACTAATCGATGGAAACGGATTTAAGTTCCAAATTCTCACGTGTATACGCGGTGGTGGTGCACAACGATGAATGAGCGGCCCAAGCTTGAAACTTTCCGAGCGCGCGCGCATAGGTACACGAGGTGTACAAAGTTGAGCTGCAGCTCGCGCTCGTGCGAACATCCTGCGGGGCTAAGAGAATTCGAAGGACAATCCCGTTGTTTGCGGTTCGAAGGCTTCGGGTGTCGCGCGAGTGCGAGCTTCCCTTCATCTCTCTCTCTCGCTCTCTCTCTACATTCGAAATTCAATCGAACTTCGGGCTTCGGGAATTTACACGTAAACTTGGAGGTGGGAGATAGTTGAAGGGTATCTGCGGAAGCGCGATTTCAGTGGGAAGTTAGGATTTGTGTTTATGAGCGGTGAAAAAGAGTTTCTTCTCTGTCATCAAAGAAAACACTTCTTTTGAGCTTCAATTTAGAGATACTGATTTCATCATTAATAATGTAACGTTATACTGAAGGTATTTTAAAAGTCTAACCATACTCAACCTTTACCTACTGCCATTTAACATGCTGTCTGATTATTTTCCGAATATTTTTCATATTATTTATACTTGTCAAAGGAAAACCGATTTCTCCTAATTAAACATTAAATTTAATTTATACAACATAAAATGCCCCCTCTATCAAAAAAAAAAAAAAATCCTCCTCTTCGAGAATCCTATGACAAAGAAAACACTTCGACAGCATCAACTCCATCACCAACTCCATCTTTCCACTCTCAATCAATCGGTGCTACATTAACACTCGCTAAACGAGGCTGCCATCACCATCTTTAACGACTTCTTCGCACGTATACTCATCGCATCCCATTGAACCAGCTACAAAGTTCTACAAGGACCCACTAACGCGTTCTCGCGAACTCGTTTAACGTCCATAATGAAGACGTTCGCGCTTATGTGTATTTATCGAATTTCTCACTTGCCTGGAACCTCGGTCTAATTAAAACGCGCCTCCTCCGCGCTGTTCATACGCGCTATTGCGGACGCGTCAGGACGATAACACAGAGAGCGCGGACGACACGTGTAATCAGGAAGAGGAGCCACGTAGGGGATATATATATATATATATGTACACACACACACACACACACACACATTTACACACACACATACATAGATATATATACGCGTACGGGTACGTCGTGTCGGGCTATTTGGTTTCTCTAAAGGCCCAAGAGAGAGAGAGAGAGAGAGAGAGAAAGTGAGAAAGAGAAAGCGAGAGAGAGAGAGAGAGAATCCGATCCTCGTCGTGACGATACGTTTACTCTCGCGCCAATACTACTTGCTCGAGAGAGTGAGAGGAGGCAGAGATTCTCCACGTGCCGCCTATATATATACACATAGGTGCGCATAGATGTGTATGTATACATGTATTTATATACGAGAGCGCAACCTGAGGCCAGTTTCATCCAGCGTGACGCGAGAGCAAACGCCTGCGCAGATCGATGTTCGTATCACAAGACACAATAGCAAGAGCTACCTCATCTGCGCAATGCGTCTGCCTGTCGTCCTCTCTAAGCCATACACACATACACAGATACGCGTAAACGTGTATGTGACACATATACATACACACATAGACACGCATATGTATATATATATATATATATGTGTGTGTGTGTGTATTTTTCTTAAGACTCCGCAAGTCACCGCTACTCACGCGCGTGTTCGGAGCGGCTAAATTATTCAGTCGAGCTTGCACGCCGCTTTATTCATTCCATGTGTTCCATGTGTTTCGCCTAATACGCTGACGCGGACGTCGTTGTTCCCCCCCCCCTTCATCTCCTAACAGTATATATCTATATACACACTCAAGCTCGGGTCACCAGCTGAATTCGTGAGAACGCGCGGTCTATACTCTGATCAGGTTATCGACGCACTATAGTGTGGGTTAGTGTAGCGTGACGAGCGAGCGATCGCGCTCACGATCCGTATGTTTATTCGGAAGGGGGTGAGGGAAGCCAGTTACAAGGATCGCATAATGGTATAGTAGGACGTGATGCTTGTGGTGAGATATAAACGAAACTGGATGCGTTGGTATATAGAGAATTTGTCAAGTATTATTAAAGATGAAACGAATTTATCTGTAAGGAAAGTTCGACTTTAAGTAGGTTTCAACTTTATTAGTCAGACTTATATCATTCAACAACGTATAGTAATTATATTTCAGAGATCTATTGATGTTTTTTGGACCAGAAGATGGACTGAAAATCAAAATTGAGCGCCCGGATTGGATAACTCGCCGAGAGCCCGAACACGGGTAAAAGTATTGTCCAATGGTCATATAGTAGGTTGAAAATTGAACTCGCTCAAATCGAAAAATTA
>JAYJLV010056078.1:0-18598 GCA_036873485.1 Torymus texanus
ATATCTTGGGTAGAGGGGCCTATGAGAATAAATCCCGGAACAGGGGTTCAATATTTTTTGCTCTAAAACACGATCTTACAATTTGGTACAAATTCGTGACCCAAAGGTTATGCACTCTCCTTGTGAATACGATTTATGCGTCGCGCAAAAATGCCGGTCGAAAAGTGTGCGTAAGTATAATGTGCATATATGATTACCGTGATACTTGTGCACTTGTAGCAGTTTGTAGGCCGTAAACAGGCAGAGTCCGCTCATGGAGAGGATTAGAATGATAGCCGGTATGAAGCCGGCCATGTAGATACCCCATGGCATCGTTAGCATCGAAGAGCCTAGGATTGTGTTCCATACCGAGAATCTGAAGTTTTTACAGAGTTTATTGAAATGCATTAGGATTAAAGCATATATATATTATTTGGGTTGCGTGAAAAGTAAAATAGATACTTTAACTTAGTAAAACTTTTAAAATTCTAAAAAATGCTAAAATTTACGCTTAAAATCTTATAAAAAATAATTGGAATAAAAGTATCTACGGAATAAATTTTTGCCAAAAATATTAATTTGAAATACTTTTTATACATGTGATTTAAAAAATAATAAAGAAAATATTATCCAAATAACGGTTATGAAGAACGATTAGGGAATTTTTAAAATAAATTTTAAGGCTTCTTTTTTAAAATTTAGCGGAAAAACGTAAGGTATAAAAACTGATATCGACATGAGAAATACAATTGTTTTTGTTTACTACTATTAAATGATGGAATATTTAGAGAAATGGCAAAAAACGCGACGACATAAACGTAAACATATCGGACAAACTTTTTTTTGTAATTGATTAAGTCATCGTCAAGATGACGTCCATATAACAATTCTTACCTAATACACTTTTTTTTTTAAATCTATGTCCTAATAAACAAAATTGCAAAAAAAATGCTTCCACGTGGTATCCCTCAAAATAATCAATGTAGACAGTCGTTTCCAATGAATCATTGTAAAGCATACCGGTGATTTTAAAAAAGACGTGGAAGATTATTAAGAAGGTCGGATAAATATCTGTTCCTATACCAATCATCCGCTACTCTTTGCGATAACGCAGTTAATGGGTCTGCGTCATGGCGTATACTCAAATGACGTTGTCTTCATACATAAACATTGGTCAGGAATTTTTTTTTATTTTTAGATCTTGTACACTTTGTTAGGCGCGATATACTTTATGCGTTTAGTTTATTTGCTCTATATAATCTTATAATATAGGAAAGTACCATTTTTACTTACATCGTGACTAGAGAACTTTGTTTTGGTTTGCCAGCCTCCGAGGGATTGCCAATGTTTTCCTCAATCGGCAACGATTTCGTGAAGAAATCTCCGAAAAAATCGTCCTTGTCGATTTCGGTGTACGGGTCGAACATATTGTCTTCCAACAACTTTGTAAAGATAAAAGACAATGTAAAAGAATCATTTCGTAGCTTTTGTCGTAAATGAAAATTGCTTAAAGCTTTTTCTGTGCCCGATTTATATATAAATTAATTGCATAACGTCAAATTGTAAATAAATTGTTTTTACGTTATGATCTATTGCCAATTAATAGATAAATTATATGTAAAGTTATAAAAGTGTTATAGCGACTAGAATTATCACATTCGTGACATAAAAAAATGTCTTTTCTAGACATGTATATGAGAAATTATAATATATATAATAGACAAAAGGAAAATCATACTAGACACAATAAATGCGATGTTTTATCTTATTATTACATCACTAAAATTACTGGAAACGTTGAGAAATAAGAAGCGCGTGCGGAATCGTGCGTGAATTTCATTTACCCATTTTCTCTATATATAATTATTTTCTCACATGATGAGAAATACGAAGAATAAGCAGATTTTAAAATAACTTGTTGTTTATTAAAACTTATCATTGAAATGCATAATAAAATGAAAAAGTCGTTACCAGATCGACATTTTGATTGTCGTAGCATTTGTCCCGTTCCAGATTCAGAGGCACGAATATGCCACTGACCGGTGATATTCTGTCGTTCACCAGGGGAGGCAACCGTTTCGGTAGCAACGAGTTGCTGGTGATCGAATTGTAGTTGCTTATTCCACCACCTGGAGTGAGTCTAAACCAATAAAAAGCAATTTATCAGTTACTTATAAAAATGTTTACATGAAAATTTTCGCTTGGAATATATATATAAAAGATGAATACAAAAAAATTACGAATAGTAATGCAAACTAATCTACATATAAATAATATTGACGTATCAATTTTATTGATGCTGTTGCACTTATTATCTGACGCTATATTAATCCTATACCGGGTTTGAAAACGTAAGAACTACAAGTTTCAACAAGACATAATTTTATTCAGTAAACAATTTTTTTTTTTAAATATTCAATGTCCAGAATTTACACTAAAATTATTTTGCAATATTAAACAAAAAAAAAGAAGCAATAAATGAATAATTTAGAATGTGTATTAAAAGGTGGTAGAAATAATGTAATTTGTTAAAAATGAAAGAATAGATATAATAATGTTCTATTATCTCATGATCTTGACACCTTCTTTCTCATAATCCTTTTAAAGAGCTCATTCCTCTTTAAACTTTCAACTATCCAAAGCCTATCCCTGAAAAGCAGTCTATCCCTTTGCTCTAGAAAAATCATACCTGGACGAGCTCCCCACAGGACTGGAATCCAAATCGCTCGTTTCCGAATCATGAAACTGTATAATCGGTTGTTCCTGACTAGTATGCGAGCATCCAGACGACAATAGAGGTGCACTTTCCGATCCACTATCCCTTTGCTTCTCAGCAGCAAGTGACTTCCTAAAAATCGAAGCAGCCGGCGCGCGTCTACTCCCACGATACTTGTCCATTCTCTTTGCTGCACCTTTTCTCTCTGAGCCTTTGAAAATTCAGCCTGGTCGATTATATCCACCGCGTCGTCGTCGTTGATGCAGCTGTTGCAATAGCGCCGCGCTCACCGATCATCCTCGTACCGCGTAGTGTGATAAGCGACGTGCGCGACGATGCATCTCGTGTGTATAATATGTAGAAAGAGAGGGAGAGAGAGAGAGAAAGAGAAAGAGGCTATTACTGCGTAAAGTTCACTTAACTCTCGGTATCGAGGGTAGCTATTAGTTATACGTGACAGACAGAGAGTAAGAGCGGGCCGAGGACATGACGCGACCAACGTCTTCGACGTACTAGCGAGCTATACTCTGCAACGACCGGCTTGAAGCTCAAACTCCACTCGTACGCGTATATACGTATAAGAGAGGGGCAATCCTTGACCATAAGATAGATTTTATATACTCCCCTCTTCGGTCCACATATATACATCTGTATGTGTCAAGTCAAGATATATATATATATATATATATATATATAGATCTGCGACCAAGTACTTCATCTCGATCGCGGATTGTCTCTATATACCTTATACTCGGTTTTGTTTTTAAACACGACGCGGTTGGGGTCTTCTTTCTCCGTGCGACGCGACGATTTATCTGCACGCGCTGATATGCGGCCTTTTGGCCGGAGAGATTCCACTGATGGTGATTGACAATTTATATAGAATACCGGTTTTAAGCGGATTTGGAGTCTATTCTATATTTCCAACATTTTTAAAATCTACTTCCTCGCGCTTTTTTTCGAGAACTTTAAAATTTTTATAATCTTAGCAAATCTATATTTAGTTATACTTAATGCCCCTTCGAATGCATGTTTTAGTTTTAGATATTCCGAAACCTTAATTAGATCGTCTATAACTATATATAATTGCGCACACTCATGGTCAGCGTCTATAAAGCTGGCTACCATCATGCGCGTTTCTCGTATCTATATAATGATATGAGGCGGCATAGAGCAACTATATGATTAGAATTAAAATATCATTGTATTCAGAAAATTTCGTGCACGATATTTTCAATACAATTTACAAAGTTAAACGAGAATTTAGACTACTAAATTATTAAAAGTTATTTAAAGTTGATGTAACATTTTTTTTAATGATTTCTACGTCTTTTTAAAAATTCCAAAATAAATTAACATGTCTCCACTGTAATGAAACCACTTGGTGGCTCAGAATTTATTTATTTATTTTGAAACCAGTAACTTACAAAGTAAATCCTACATACGTAAATCAATCTGATAGAGCGTGTAGGTCTGGTACAATCTAAATTACTATGTGTATCATTTATTCAGGCTTCTTCTATACTTTCCTCCGGAGCGCTTCCATGCTCCTTGATATACTGTAATTAGCGTGATTTCAACATGTTTTTATTTTTCATTAAAATAATACAAAAATCCCTAAAAATTAATATGCGCGTTCTGTCGATCATACTTATCACATATTTTGACGTACATTTCTCTGTATTAAGCATTATTATAGTACTCGAAATTTCCTGAAAAATTTAGGTTGCCAGAATCAGGGAGCAGTTTTGGGGATAGTGAAAAACTTTAAACATTTTTTGGGTTATTCTACTTATTATAGTATATAATAACTAAAAAACCTAATTCACCTCTTTGTAGTAGGAGGCTTCTAAGGATTATTTTCTTCTTTGTTTTTTTTTAATTTGAATTCATAAGATTATGAGCTACGACCGAACATGCTCTAGGCCACTACTGAGAAACTCTCCCCTAAATATATTGAAAAAATTAAAATTCAATGGCAGAAATTCCTAAATAACTTTTTCATTAATTAATCTTTTACAGATTCTATAAAATAAGTGGATATGATTTTGTTTGTTTGTAGTATAATTTTTGTTTGTAGTATAATTTATTAACGCTCCAGGAAATATCCCCTTAAGTGCGGACTTAAATTATTCATTTTGCATGAATAATGTGTCTGAATTAAATTACTCACACAGAATTCATTAAAAGAAAACAATTTTTCATATTCAGGTAAATGAACTTTTATTGTATATTAAATATAAAAAATTGACTTCATCGATACTATCGTAATCCTTGAAAAAATTCATATTTTAAATATGCGACGATTCGATAAATTTGAACAGTCATCTGCTAGAAATTTATTTATGTAAATGTTATTAATAAATTGTTAACTTTTTCCTACATAACTTGATAGTTCATTATTAGTTAGCAGTCATAAGAAAAAATATGCAAAATTGATGAATTTATATAGGTAAAGTTTATTTATAACTTATCAGTTATGAATGCTTCAGTTATGAAACTTTTTCATTTTGAAAATAATATAAGATTTTAGATAATTTTTTTAATTTTTGAAAGTAAAGTAGTACCAAATATTTCAATCAAATGGTAGAAATAATTGTAGACAACGATTATGTTCACGTATATTAAATTACTTGATTAATGAGGGAGGATAATACATTTTCCCCAATCTCTAAAGTTGACAATGTCAAAGTATGATCATGTAAAAGCGAAAATTTCATCATTCCATTAAATCAAAACATAAATAACTGAAATTTTCACAGATAAGTATTCTGACAAAATAAATAGGTTAATGATTTCACAAACAGCTGTCTAACATTATATATTATTTTTTTCTGGGAGATTTTTATTTAAAGTAATCGATTGAACTTGAAGGAAGAATCGTTTTCCAAATACGCTTAGACACATACAGGAAACAAAAGTGCAGTATATTTGTCATGTTGTGCATCATTTTATTTAAATTTATTAGTAATTTGTCATGTATACATACCCAATAAAAGTAAATATTTCTATAAATTTAGATCCCACGGGTAGAAAGCGATGGAAGAATGTTGTTATCCACATAACAACAGACATTTGAAGTAATAAGTATGAATTATTTCATCATAAATTAAATTACTCTGATGAAATAACTTCAAAAATTTAGAATTATATTAAAATATTTCCAGTATCTGTAGTATTAAAAAAGTACATATGAACCTTAAATTTTATCAGAAATATCAAATTGAAATATTTAGTCTTCTGATTTCCATTTTGTTTATATTTATACTGGGAAAGCTTGACAGTGAAAATAATTAAATTTATATATCAATAAAAACAATTGTTGCGATATTAAATTCTTTTTACTAATATGAACATAAATAGCTTCTACAATTAAATTAATTTTTTTTATTTATAAATTATATCTTGATTTAGATTTTTTTTTTTATAATTCTGAATCATCGTAAAGTTATCTTTTTCATATTTTTTGGTATTTTTCAAACCAAAATAGCAAGATTATGAATAAACAGGAATAAAACTAATCAGTCTCAGGAAGACAACGATTACAGGCTTGTCTGCTTATGTATACGAAATTCTTATGCAATTGTTTACACGCAAAAATGTATAATCATTTCGTAAAAATTTTTGTATAATATTTTTATACTAATTATAGCACTATTTATCTATAAAGATTTTTATTTGCAAAACAATTTTTATAAATAATTTTTTTATGCGAACAATTGTAAATTTAATATATTATAATGCTCGCATAAAGAATGCATTTCCGGAAAATATCAATATAGTAAAATTTCCGTATAAAATGAATTACACGATTAACTAATTTGGATTTGATCTTATATCTACAAAGAATTCTCAATCTTAATCTCTTCTCACAAAAAATTTAGGTCATGAGATGACACATATAAATATGATACCTATACTGGAAATATTTATTATCAAATAGCGAACTAACTATACTCCTTTAAAAGAATGGTTTTTTAAAAAATAATCAAAAATATTTTGATTTTACCTTTAAATAGTTCATGTAAAACCTTGTAACAGGCCGTCTTATGGTTTATTTCCTTAAAACAGGAAAGTGCTACCCGTTACCGACGAGTGCAAAGACCGTTTTTTTTCATCTAGTTTGGAAATTTAAGAAAATATCGCTCCAATAAATTGTAATTTATTATCGAATATATCTTACAACGTGTCAAAGAGATTTTTTCACAAAATTTAATTGAACCACAAATTAAATGAGAAAACCGAGTTACTGCAATAGTCAGCAATAGGAGGATCTCGTACCGCTGTAAAACAAAGACATAGATTCTCTTCCATTGAAATTCTAAAGGCATTATAATTCTCTTGAACGTATATATTTTATAAGGATACAAATGAATAGTTAAAAAATTATTTATTTCTTTTTTCCATTACATAATGGGCTCTTTAATGTCGGATCCGAACCAAGCTTCAGATAACTTAATATAGCACGAAGTAAAAACAATATTAATAAACGCAACAACAGCAATATTAACATCATGTAAAAATAAAGAAAAATTATATAAGGCATAGAGAAATGATTCCAATAACTCAACAAAAAGGGATAATTATAAAAATTTCGCCAAATTACTAAAACGTGTTATCAACTCTGCAAAAGAAGAATATGATAAAAAATAATTTCAACAAAATATGAACAATCAGAAGAATCTATGGAGATTAATAAATGACAAAATTGGTAAAAACACTAAAAAAAGTCAGTAACATTAATTTTATTACAGACTGTAATAATAACACAAAACTGACTGACACAAAAGAGATCGCGGAACACATGAACGATTTTTTCAGCAAAATTGGGCAGCAACTTATAGTGATAAAACAGAAACACCACTAAACAAAAGAGACTACAGTTGCCTACTACAAATGACAAGAGTATTTTTCTTTATCAACTACCATGAAATACAGCAAATAATTCTTAACATGAAAAACAAAAAAAGGAGGTGCTGATGGTATCAATACACAAGTTCTAAAATCCATTATGACACACATATGTGACCCTTTGGCCCACATAATCAATCTAAGTATGGAGAAAGGAATTTGGCCTGATGCTTTAAAAATTGCAGAAATTATACCAATTCATAAAATTAAAGAAAAAAATCTAGTTACGAATTACAGACCAATTTTATTGATTTCTAATAATGCAAAAATATTTGAAAAACTGATATATAAACGATTAATAGGCTTCATCGATGAATGCAACCTGCTCTCAAACAAACAATGTGATTTTAGGAAAAATAAGAGTACAAAAGATGCATTATATTCAATATCCGATTTGATTTATAATCAGTTAGACCAAAGTGATCCAATAGCCATCACCTTCCTAGACCTTACAAAGGCCTTTAATACAGTGGATCATCAAATATTGCTTGGCAAATTATATAACTATGGAAACAGAGGTATTTCTTACAATCTAATGAAAAGTTACCTAAGTGACAGAAAGCAGAATATAAGAATAAATAACGTATGCAGCTAATATAAAACGGTGAGCATATGGGAGTTCCGCAAGGTATGATCTCAGGCCCATTGTTGTTTATAATCTACATCAATGACATGCTAAAAGCAATGACGGTTGACACTGTTCTGTCCTATGCAGATGATACCGCTATCATATCTACAGGTACAAATTGCCAAGAAGTTAAAATAAAAATGAATAATTACCTAAATGAGATAGCAATTTGGTTATCGCTAAATAAACTATCTCTAAATATAGATAAAACTGTTTACATCGAATTTAGGAATAACTGTAACAGCACCCCTAAAAACTTAAATATAAATATTTATGAAGAAAAAATAAAGAATGTAGACAATACCAGATACCTATAACTTATGACAGCAACATGAGATTGGATATACACATCAACAAAATATGTAGCAGGATGAAATACCTTACCTTCACCTTTTATAAATTAACTAGTATATTAACCAATGTTACTCTGTGAATGCTCTACTATGCCATATTTCATAGTGTAGCCACATAATAGCTTGGGGAGCAAAACTATACAAAATCTACAGAACAGATTACTTAAATTAGTCAACAAAAACAAATTTATAACCGATAAAACCCCACTATATATTTATCAAACATTCACATTAGAATCAATATTATTTCATTATAAAGAACTTCAATATAATTTCGCCACATCAATGAGCATCACTAGAAAAAAGCCTACAAATTCCCAAAAGGTATAGAAATATTAGCATAAAAAATAGCTACATAGAGCCTTGATCACATTCAACAGATTACCAGTAGAATTTAAAATGTTAAATAATAAACAAAGCAAGATAACTAAGATAAAAAAAATGGATAGTAGAAAACTTCTAAATCAACAAATAAACCGATATTAATATTAACCTTTAGACTGCCGGGAAATCGAAATATCGGTTCTGGAGACAAATAAATATTTTCGAGAGGGGGGGGGGGAATTGAGGGTAATATGACATGAATTTTTCAAATCTGACCCCAGATTCATAAGCAGCGACCCCGAAAACCCTCGGATACACGTTTTCACCAAGTTTTAGAAATATGAAAAAATTGGGTAGGGGGGAGGGGGTAGGATATTTGGGGCCCCCTGAAGTGAATTTTGCAATTCTGACCTCAGATTCATAATCAGCGACCCCAAAAACCCCGGGATACACGTTTTCATAGAGTTTTACGAACATCAAAGAATTGTATAATGTAAAATGTTTTCTTTATAAGGAAACGGTATACCGTATCCAGCCGGAAAGCCGAAATATCGGCTAGACCTATAATATGAACTTTGTATATATTAGTTGATACGTGATACAAGACATCAATTTGGACACTTTTAAAGGGCGATTTCATTTCTAAAATCCCGGTAGTCTAAAGGTTAATAATATGAACGCGAAAATAGATTCTAAACAAATAAAACGGTTATATTTCCGGTTAAATTGTCAAGAAAAGAATATGCACTCGAATACCCAAAAAATAAACATACTTGATTCAACAAACAACACACACGATGGTTTTATTAAACACAAACAGCCTACATTGGAAGTCCATGGGGATGTTGCAGTGTTTGATAAAATCATAGCAGATGTTCGCACACACACACACACACACATATATATATGGATATATATGGAAGCGGAAAATGCACACAGAACTATCACCGCTCTCATCGCCGAATATCTGAATACAACTGTGAATGCAAGTAACTACTTACTAGGCACTATAATCTCAATCGCATATTCGATCTGCAACATACTGTGACAACAAGAAAGAATTAAGAACATAACGAGGAATTTAACATCTGAAAGTATAAAGCAGAAAACAACTTCAAATAAAACTGACATATTAGACAATAAACAACGAAGAGTCTAGAAGAACTGCAATTATTGTCTAAATCCTAAACTTTCTGAAATCAAGAATATACATTTGGAAAAGAAACAACCACAGTACAGGAAGCTACAATGAAACCCTACATACAGACAGTCAAGCCCATTGAATCTGTCTTTACCGAAATAGAAAAAATGGCCGAAAATAACAATAGCAAGTTAATAATTTCAAGTAGGGCAAAGGATCCACAACCGATATTGAAAGAAACCCACTATCGTACGTCCTATATATGGTGACCTGAATTATCTTGGCTCAAACAAAGCATCATTATACTTTGACAGAGGTATAAGAGGAAAAGAAACTTTTACCAATTCTATGTGTATCCTCTTAAGCAACAACAAAAACATAAAGATTGTAGTTGTAAATGATGTAGTATTTACATCGCCCTGCAAATGTGATTCGGTTTTGTAGCACAGGAATATGTTTCCGCATTATCGTCTTATGTGTGCAGTAGGACTTACTTGCAGTAAGATTTACCTCGATGGAAAAAATCATATTTGCTAAAGATATAGAAATGCATCAACGGAGACTTTTACCATGGCAAGAGCAACGCTGATCAGGTATTGGTGAATGAAGAAAATGTGAAGCGTGAAATATATCTGTGGACTTGATTCTAGTAGCTTGCCGCTACTAGGTCAAGTCCACAGATTCTAGTAGCTTTGCGGCTACTAGGTCAAGTCTAACAGATATAAAGTAACAAAAATATACTATACTAAAAAAATTTTAATTTTTTTACATATAGCTTATTCTCTTTCAAATCGACAGGTCAAAAAATAGATTTTCTTTAAACTCTCAGAAAATGTTCTACTACTTATTCCGGATATCCCTGGATTTTTTCAGATTTTTTGGATATATCAGAAGTCAAAAACTGAATTTTGATGATTTTTTGCTTTTTTGCCTATTTTGATTAATTTATAACTCTCCAGGGAAACGTTTTTCATGATAGACATAAAGATAGTTTTTTTTTGTAAAATTTTCTCAGTTATTCAATAAAAATACTTTTAACGTAGTACGTATATATGCTTTACTTACATATATGCAAATGAAACAAATAAATTTAGAAAATTAAAAGTCCGGTCAAACTTTCTCTGCCAAATAATTCATGGAGATACCTTTTTATTATACAAAAGTATTCATATGAATCCCAGAGAGGTGCAAAAAATCATCAAAATTCAGTTTTTAACCTCTGATATATCCAAAAGTATGGGTCAAAAATATCTGAAAAATCAGGAATATTCGGAATAAGTATAGCAGAATATTTTTTGAGAGTTTAAAGAAAATCTATTTTTTGACCTGTTGATTTGGCAGAGAATCGGTCATATGATACATGCAACTAATTTTACCCTTTATTTCATTTTAATTCCGATTTTCATTTTCCTGATTTTTCAAAAAAGTCTTGGTTGTATGCATCTCGTGAAACTTATAAATATTTCTTGAACTTGATCTATACCTTTTAAGTTTACTTATTTAATATATTGGTTAAAAAATATGGTCAGTTTTATAAACTACTTTTTCATCATTTACACTATTATACTTAAATTTATTTTAAAAAAGGAAGTAATTCTTGAACCGTTTATCTCATACCTTTAGTATATCTATTGTATGTTAAAATTGTTAGATTTATATTACACTTCTTGACTAAAATAATTTATTTTGATTAAGAACCGGTGTACATACAAGTACCTATATAAATAAAACTTTGTATATTCACGCGTAATTTATGCAATAGTATACTAAAATTAGTACGTAAAATCAAACTTTACGGATACTAACAAAAAAAAAGAAATAACGCAATACATTTTACATAAACTAATTTGATCTTGCGTCAATCTCAGGCGAGCGCTCACAAGTATCACGTCGGTGTCAGTTTTTCTCATCTCTCTTGCTCTCCCGCAAGCGAAAGGCCAAACGTTTTTACCCAATAACTTCGACAGCAGATTATGCGCAGCGTTAAAGCTCCGATAACGGTTCTACTGTTCCATTTCGTATTCGTATAATTGTAAAATACATACATACTTTGAGCTATATATGATGTTTGCTAATATGTATCAGCGAATTGCTCTACTGCGATTGTTATAATTTAGAAAAAAATATGGGCCACACAAGATAATGATTGTTTTTGTTTTGATTAAGGGGGCAAGCCTGGGTTAAATTTACCTCAAAAATATACATAAAAAACCACATTTTAACACCTCCCTGGCTCCTATATTTTGATTTATAAGTCTGTAATATAACCACTGGATTGAAGTATCAATTTTGGTATATCACCTTAGGGCACGTAGCACTGTTCTGGAACGCTTTGACCAAATGAATGAGAGAGTGGGGAAAATCTTGTTTATACATATTTACACAGAATAAGTGGAGCAGATTTCGAAAATAGAAACTCAATTAATTTTTATATATAGATATATGTGAAAAAATTGGAAAAATCATTAAAAAATTATTGAAAGATGGATATACTTGGGTGAATTCAAATTTTTTAAAAATCTGCTCCACTTATTCTGTGTAAATATGTATAAACAAGATTTTCCCCACTCTCTCATTCATTTGGTTTTGACCAGAGCGTTCCAGAGCAGTGTTACGTGCCCTCAGGTGATACACAAAAATTGATACTTCAATCCAGTGGTTATATTACAGACATATAAATCAAAATATAGGAGCCAAAAAGGTGCTAAAATGTGGTTTTTTCTGTATAAATTTTTAGGTATAAAGTTGTTTTTATATAGATTTAAGAAAATAATTATACTAAATTCTATTTTTTTAGACTTTAACCCAGGTTTGCCCCCTTAAAATAACAAAAGAAAATTAGTAAAATCTGAAAGCTTTGGTATTATTTAATTGAGTTTTTAGATTCTATACTGAAATGTAAGTATAAATGTAAAAGAACAACGAAAGAAACATAGAAGGAAACATTTAGTCAGACGCAATGATTACTGATATTTCCATAAAATTGCAAAAATAATTAATTTCTTTATAATTTGATATCACCAAGACAGTAATAAAATGCTTTCAGAAATCAACAATCTAAAATTAATTCGAGCTTTCTCAAAAATCCTTGCACATAGACAGTCATTACGCCGCTTGAGTAATGGCATTCTCTCTCTCTCTCTCTCTTGTGCGGGCTCGGCAATCTATTCCGGGTGCTGTAATTTCTTCCCTAATGGAGCCACTCTTCATCTTAATTAGACGTTTAGAGCTTAGATTATTCACCCCCCGTAGTCGACCGAAAAATCCTGCCTATCTCGTCTCTCTTTCTCCTCATAAAATATTCTCTCCAACGTGAGTTTCCACGAGTATACTTAGACATAAGTAATTATTTGTACCCCGATAGCGGCGCGCGTCAATCATCGCGTCGACCTTGCGCGATTTCTCGAGAAAAGTCGCTCGTCGAGCACTCGTTGTGTGAGGGGATGAGGCGCCGATTGACGATCGACGATCTATCAATGTGCGTACGTATATTATGTACTTATTGTACGTTAAAGTTTCGTCCTCGACGTGGAAGAGACAAAGATTTTTAGTTCGTTCACCCGCGTGGCAGAAATTTTTCATTTTGACAAGGATTTAATGGTAATAAAATGTATCGTTCATTTTTACGAACAAACAATTTTCATTTTAATAAATGCCAAAGTTATTATCACTTATAAGTAAAATGAAATTATTTATATTACAGGAATTTTTCACAATGTGAGGAAATCCGAAACCATTTAATTTTCAACATTAAAAAAAAATGATAGTCCAAAAATCGAGATCTGAAAATCTATTCAAATTTAAGGTGATCAAAAAAAGTTTCACTTTAAATAAAGGATTAAAATTAAACGGGCTAAGAAGACTTGTATACAAATTTAAAATTTCATAAAGACGATAAAACGCATAAAACTCTATCAATACTTAAAAACAAGCGAGCGCAACGTAGATTTAAATGATGATAAAGCATTTAATTGAACGATGTGGCTGGTAACAAGTTCTAAGATCTCTTAAGGCGATTAATTGTAGAGTGAAAACCAAATGTAGATGAACAGGTATTTTCTCTAAGGGGCCTGAATGTGCGAAGGGAGTACGAGAGATGGCGAGTTTCAAATAGATTGGTCAGCGCTTCAGAAGGTAAAAAGATTATGAACAATTTTATTCATAACAAGATAGTCATTAATGGTGTAAACTATTAATTGTCAGGATGATAAAATAAGATGCTAGAGGCTAGAGGCGTGTAATCGTGATCCAAACGTATACATACGTCAAATACCGGAGAAGTTTACGTTGGCGCATGATTCTAATTTATTTATAGATAAATTAGTGAATGGAGATCAAATACTACAGCAGTTGGGTTTGAAAAATCAGAGTTAGACCGTTTTATAAAACCAATGAGTCTGGAAGAGGAACCAATGAAAGAAGATTTACAAACGAAAGCGAAAAATCAAAGTAAACCCCAAGATCCTTGATGACACTTACTCGTTCAAGGCTACAGTTATCAATAAAGTAATTGACCGAGAAACACGATACTTTAATATGAAAAGATATAATATTACATTTCTTAATATTTAATGTGAAACCATTCTCAACCGACCACTTCATTAGAGATGAGAAATCAGATTACAGTCGTAGTGCATAAATCATTAACAATTATAGACAAAAAAGTAAAGGCCCTAAGTGAGAACCCTGCGGTACCACAGATAAAACAGGAATAGTATCAGAAATACAATCATTGATACGAACAGCTCGCGTGCGACCAGATAGATAGGATGATACTAGTGAGTAAAGAGTGACACGCAGACCAAAGTTCCACAGTTTCAAAAGCCTTCGATATATATCAGCATACATAAATAGTATTGAGTTGACTGTGACTTACTAGTGCTTCAAATAAAAAATCATTAAAAACCAAAAGATTCGTAAGCTTAGAACAGCCTTTAGTAAATTCGTGTTGATCAAGCTACTTTGCAAATTAGGTGATTTGAGAGTTCGTTAGTAATGAAGGCTTCTAAAATTTTTGGCAGGCAGCTATAATAATTGATATCGAACGTTAATTTTGTACATTATGTTTGTCGCATTATGTAAATATTTTATTTACAATTTGATAGATAATATAAATCATTTGAATCAAGTATATAATCTATTATATTAATAATTTTGTATTTACAATATCTTTAGTAAGTTTTTTTAATTAAAATGTATCTAAGGTTTTCATCGTTGCAATGTAACGAAATAATTTTTTACCATTATTGATCGAACTTATTTCAATACTTGACAATGGAAATGGATGCAAGCTCGGAGTTAGAGAGCATACGTGAGATGACGTATTCCTTAGTATGTATATATAGCTAATTAAAAAAAAAAAAGTAAAACGAGAATGTAAATTTAAAGTTAATTAAAAGTTAATTAAAACTACTAATCCGCAGAATTAAAAAAAAAATATATTTATTTTTTTCTGCTATACGCAATCATTGCGTGTGTCACACTTTTATCCAAATTTTTGTTATAAAGTCATTTTATTGTACTTATACATAAAATACTTAATCCAAATGTAAAAGAACTTTTTATTTTTTTAATGTATTCAGAGTTAGACGGGTCGTACTCGGGGACTTACGAAAGGAAGGCGCAGCTTCACCTGTAGAGTTTGATCGCTATCCGTACGCTGTCCATTTAGCGAGCGAGAAGATAACTCACTCTATCTTGCACCTCACCGAGCTATTTTCTTGTGCTCTGAAATTTTGGAGCACAGTCGTCTTCCACGCTCCGAAATTTCGGACGGATCTCATGATCTAGACGCCGCACTATATAAATTGTTCAAGAGAGGATCTCGCCTAACTCCTGGCCTATAGCACCTCGCTCCCATGTTTTATAGTAGGTATACGAACTAAATTCACTGAATGCCAAAAAAGAAGGACTTCGAAAATTTTCGTGAATAACTTTTCATGGATTTCTGCCATATTAATCGCTATATATTTTTTAAAAGGACATTTTAAATGAACAAAAACAAATTAGCTGTATTTCTTTAATTATATAATTGAGCTACCTTTATCCATCCATAATCTAGCTAAAAACTTTGAAAAGCACTATTTGTAATAATGATCTACATCTCTCGGGGAAGACGCCGGTGACAGTATCGTCGCTCCCAACCAAGACTAACACATATCAGATTTTATCCCGCAAAGACTAGCACATTTCACGCTCCTAATTTTATAAAATTCATGAAAATTAAAGTGTATATAAGAATATTTGCGTACAAAAAAGTCTTACTGTGTCTAATTAATATGTATATATTAGTTCCCATCGATTTTTTAACAAGATTCAAAGTGAATAATAAAAAAATGATTTATTTTTATAAATTAATTACTTTCACCAATGGGACTAAATGTACATGTTAATTATAGACACATTAAGATTTTTTTGTACGCAAATATTCTTATATACCTTTTGATTTTCATGAATTTTCTAAAATTATAGGAGCGCGAAATGTGCTAGTCATTGCAGGAGAATCTGAAATGTGCTAGTCTTCGTGGGAGGATTTGAAATGTGCTAGTCCCCTTTATGTCCACGTGATGCAAAGATATTCGAAGGAGCCGATGACGGGATAACTTCATATAGTTTTTTGTGTGTATATAGGTGTTGGAACGCATGGAATACGTGGTCTCTAGGCGTGTTCAATGACAGACTGTATAGGTGAGTCGTTTTGTAGTTTTGAGCCAACAGCCATAGCTAAAAATTACGGAGCGGACCGCACCTAGACTCCATCATCAGTCACTCCAAAAAACTAATAGACCGCACACATTCGATGCGCCCTGAAATCATACTGATCTAAAAGTCTATTTTGCAGCTAGAATAGGCTTAAGATGTTTATACCATGCAGGGTAATAGAACGATAAATAATTGAACTTCTGCAAAAGTAAAAGTCCAAGCTTTATAAACTATAGCTACTATACAATAACGCATATTATAATCAATTAATCTTACTTTCAAAGATTAGCTTCTTCAAAAATAGCTTCTTCATTCACTTATATCACTGAGCGAAATGTTGAAAAAAGCAACTAATCCAATATTATCACAAAACTATCTTATCCGCGGTTTAAATTATACTGCAAATATTTGTAGCTTCGCGTATCTCTTGTTTCCTCGAAAAGCTACCCTGACATATAACGTTCAATCATTTCTTCGCGGTTCATGGACAAAGGCAAACGACATCGCACATTCACACACACACACACACACACACACACACACACACATACAGTACGTATACGCTAGCTCGGTGGCCTTTCATTTTTCCTTGTCACATCTCATACGCGACAAAACCTTCATGAAGGTCTACAGACGGAAGATCAACGTCAGATGATATATCTTACGGGTATCCAATGATCGCATGTGGGTATCGGTTGCGCGAAGAATGCTGCGATTCTTTTCCCGCCACGCGGAGTATATAGGAAGAGATAAAGAAAATTACGTAATTCGCGTAATTAGAGAGCACATTAATTATATATATATACGCATAATATCGGGCCAGTTACTTTATCGAAGTGCCGATGCGGGTAATTGTTTTAGAGCGTATATATAGTTATTTAATTAGCTGGTTGATAAATATAGTGCAGCTGATTCTAGCGATTTCTACCGATTAGTTCGTTTAGTTGGACGTCATTGATGCTCTAATATTACACAAATTCAGAATAGTAGTTCTTTAATAATAATTGTTTATTATCAAAATAGCTTGTGGGCTACTCCAATCATATCTGTGGCTTCCCGAAATAACCGAATGAGACCATTTTTTTTTTTTAAATCTTGATAACCCCGGATTTTGTATCTTCAAATAAGCCTTTTTCATTTACCACTTTTAGTAGCAAAAATATTGCCGTATATAAAGCTACAATTTACAGCTCACATTTTGTGCCCGGAATAACCGGATAAGTACATCATTTTTTCGTTTATTGTATAGTTATGATTTATTTTATCTATTCAAATTTAATGTGAATATGATGGCTAATATATATTTATCTGTTTGTTTGAAAAATTCCTATACACTTCCAAATTATAAACATTTTTAAATTTTACAATATTAGAAAAATAGAAATTTATTGAATAAGTTAGAAGAATTCATTGAACAATTGATAATTTTGTAATTTATTGACCCGTTCCATAATTAAATTAAAAGATACGCTTTAAAATAAACGCGAACTATACACTATCAGATAAGTCCACAGTTCCCGGAATAACCAGATAAGTCCATAATTTTTAAAATTCTTAATCGTTTTGAACGCATCAGAAAATGTTTAATCTGTTGAAACCATCAGCGTGTAAATATGTATTTTGAATGTGTCAATTGACTAGTCAAGTACCGCGAGTCATCTCATTTCTCCCGATCTTATACATATAAATTTGAACAATAAAACCCGTTTTTCTCGGACACTCGAAAATTGGACTTATTCGGTTATTCCAGGAAACCACAGATCCCACATAGCATGAAAGGTTCCAGCGGAAATTTTCGAGAAAGCTTCCGACGGAAGATTGCTGCAACCTCGTAGCAAGCAAAT
>JAYJLV010056099.1:0-18586 GCA_036873485.1 Torymus texanus
TAATGTTTGAAGCTCTGAATGCAAACTAAGCGGTTTTTCGTTATTTTTACCAACATGATATGGATAATAACAGGATTTGCTTACAACTTATTTGCTTTTTTAAAATTGAAAAATTTTGATTCCTTGCAAAGTTATCGAAGTTCAAAGTTGAGCATCAACAATGCGACGAAATATGTATGTAGTCGAACAGTTAATTTGAGGAATTAAACACTGCATTTTTTGCTCAACTTTGAACTTTCATAAGTTTGCAAGGAATCAACATTTTTCAATTTAAAAAAAAACAAATGGACACTCATCTTCTCTAGTTTTTAATCATAAAAAAATTGTAAGCAAATCCTGTTACTATTCATATCATGTTGATGAAAATAACGAAAACCCGCTTATTTTAAATTCGGAGCTTCAAACGTTAATTGCTGCTTTCTGAGAAACACTATCCCGATTTTCTATGTTCAATATCATTTTCGTGGATTATATTAGTTATAGAATAAGGAAAATCAGTTCTCAGAGGTGTGCTTCAACATTTTTTTTCGTCATTTTTTCAGACAAGTTATAGGCAATTTTTTGTAAATTTCTACATATACACTTCTACACATATATTGGGATAATTTGTTTTTAATCTGTAAAAAAGCTTTTATACCGCTTAGATTGATTCGACTCTCAATTAAAGACAATGCGGAAGCAATGCACTGCCTCTATATAGGTATCATAATTTTCCCAGCTCACCGCAGTATCTATAAATTAAACAAAGTAATTATCTATATAACCCGCAATCAAGCAGTTATTCCTTTCCCACAAAATGGTCTGTAAAAATAATTAATTTCTCAACGAAAATCCAGCAAGAGAGGCAGAAAACCCCATCGCAAACGCATAAGGCCTGCGTTGTTTCACAATCAACACGCGCTTTTCGCGTTTCGAAACAGCACCAGGCGCTATCGCACGAGGAACACTATACACTTGTACAATGGATGAGCGTACATATGCACATACATATATACACGGCCCTGAAAATCTCCCTCGGCAAGAACAAAGAAAAGCGCGCGTGATGTATATAGAAAGGCGCTAAGCGTAGGTCTGATTCACTTGTCTGTTTATACTTATATATATATTACATATCAATCGACGGCTCATTTTCTTTTTTTTCCATTTGGCAAAGGTCCCCTCCAAATGAGCCGTTCACGTGCGCGCTTGGTAACCAGGCGGCATTATCGTAATAAGGTTTTCCAATAACACTATTGCACGCGCGTTTTCGAAATTAAAAGTGTATGGTCTTCGTGAGGGCGATGATGTATGGAATTGTTGAGGAACGGGTATATATATATGCATCGAAAGGATCTCAGATCTTGATATAACCGCCCCTCGCGTGTGTTTGTGTCTATGTATACTATACGTTCTGTTTCTTTCTCTCCCTCGATCTAACGAGTAGAAATTCGCTTTATGACGGTTGCCACTCTCCGCACGTTTCCCACACGAAGCCTCTTTCTCTCTCTTTCTGTCTTTCAACTTGCAAAGGCTGTATATCTATATACCTCAAAGTACTACAGGCGATAGGTAAAGAGATGGAGTAGGCGAGATAGAGCCAGGAAAAAGTCACTGTCGTTCGGCAGCGAAAGAAAGAAAAGAAGAGATGCAGCCGCACCAAACAGCAGCAGTGGCTACGTGAAAGTCAGCGACACTCCCGCGGAAAAGAAAGTTGCGCAATTGAAAATTGAGCGTGGAAAGAGAGAGAGAGAGAGAGAGAGAAAGAAGGGGGAGAGTATAGCATGTTTAATGGCGAGCGGACGATTACGGCTCGTTATGTTTATATATACTACGCGCCGATCGCTGTGGCAAGTGCATGTAAGCAGCAGCAGCAACGAGGGAACGACACACATGCTCGCTGACCCGGTGATGACTCATTACATTCGCGAGCTGAAATTTTGCTCGTTTCCACCATTATCGTCGCTTCTATACAGCAACGTTGGATCTCTTTTTGTTGCTTGAGCTATAATGCGTGTCTTTGCTTTTACGATCCGTGGGAAGTCTCTTTTTTTCGCGTACATATAATCAGTTCGACTTGATGTTCTCGTTTTTAGCTTTGCCTATACGGGTAGAGAGTTGTTAGCAGATGAATTGAATGGATATACTCATGGAAGAGCGGTATACTGGCAATTCGAAATGAAACTCTTGGAACCTTGTTATATAGAAGGGGGCGTAGCGAGGGAATAACGTCGGAAAAAAATTGCTTTGTAAGAAGGATCGATACTGCACGCCCCTTCCTATATGATAGATTCTTCGTTTTTTCGGGTATCAAATAATCATCCATAATATCGCGAAATGAAAAGTCACCTTCGAAACTTTAACACCCAAAACAAGTTTAGCAGTAGCATACATATATAACTCTCGAGAGAGAGAGAGAGAGAGAGAGAGAGAAAAAAAATCATTCTCAGGCTATAATCGCACAACGCGTCAGCGAATAAAAAAAAACTGTGCTACGCGCGCGTTCGACTGGCAATAATCTCTCATGACATATGGGGGCATTGTATATGTACTCTTTTTTACGTATACATATACATACACGAAGCTTTTATTTGTTTAGCATATACACATACAGGCACACATACTGCGGCAGCGAAAGCTACTGCACTACTGACGTTGATTTACGAACGTGATGGCTGGCTATAGGGTTCTCGGAACAAGAATAGCTCGCGCGATAACTTCAAAATCTAATAATAACCGTCGGGACGAGCATTATCAATGGCGACCTCAGTGACACTGCAAGTGCATTTTTTTTATTTTCTCTTTTTTTTGTAAGTTTCTAACGAGAATAAATAGGATTTTTTTCGGAACTTGTTGTGATCGATTAATATAAAGTTGCGGATAAAAAACAAAAGAACGAGAATATCGTCCCATAGCACGTCGTTCTCTTTTTTTTCACCTAAATCGCGCGGGCATTTACACAAATCAATCTAACTGACGAGCGATAAGACCAAACTACGAGAGACGCGATTACATCAATTATTATTATTCTAGCACACGCTTATTACGTTCGCGAAAAAGAGTATGTATTATATAGATGCGCTCGAAAAGGGGTTGGTCATTGACTCTTGCTACTACTCATTCTCGAAGAATATATTACAACAATAATGCATGTGTATGCGACGCGCGTTGACACTAATCGGCGAAGACCTCGCGTCGTAGTCTGTCCTTCGCGTCTTTCCTTAAGAGAGTGAGTGAGAGAGAGAGAGAGAGAGAGAGAGAGAGAAAAGTTCATGCGATGACAGATAAGAAGAAGAAACTCTCGCGGGAGAACGCGCGGCGTTTGTTCTTTACCTAGTGACCCCTGATGCAATACCAAACGTTGATAAGCGCAAATCCGCGAGTAAAGGGGGTTGGGTGAAAGTTCGCAAGAGAGAGAGAACGAGAGAAGAAGAGAGGGGATAATCTGGGAGCGCAGGGGAGCGCAAAAAAGTGTCGAGGAGAATGCGTCACGGAGTTTTCTTGTTGTGGACGCGTAAAATTTTAGAGAGTTTGCGTCATGCTCTTGTTTTGCAAGTAATGTTTTTTTTAACAGCGTATTTGTATACATGTAGAAGGAAGATTTATGATTTTCAATTGAAACTAGAGATTAGATTTGTGCTTTGTATACGTAAAAGTGAAAAAATAATTTTGCACTTACATGGTTTGAACGATAATTATTGACTAGTTGGTATATGATTGGGTTATAGCGGAAAAATAAAAAATGGCTATTTTAAGAGTTTGATTAATTGTGAAGAATATATCTGTGGCTTTCCGGAATAATCGAATAACTCCACTTTTTTAAAAATCGAGATAACCCCGGATTTTGTATCTTCGAATAGGCCTTTTTCATTTACCACTTTCAGTAGTAGTAACAATATTGCCATAAAGGTACAATTCACCCAAAACGTAACCAGATAAGTCCATAATTTTTTTCGTTTATCGTAGTTATTATTTATTTTATTTATTCAAATTTAATGTCAATATGATGGCTAATATATATTTATCTGTTTATTTAAAAAATTCTTATACACTTTCAAATTTTAAACATTTTAAAATTCTACAATATTAGTACAAATAAATTTAATAGAAATGTCAGAATAATAGAAAATTCTTGAATAAGTTAGAAGAATTCATTGAACAATTGCTAATTTTGTAATGTATTGACCCGTTTCATAATTAAATATTAAATAATACGCTCTAAAACAAACGCGAATCGCACTATCAGATAAGTCCAGAGTTTTTACTCGTTTTTAACGTATTAGAAAATGTATAATCTGTTGAAAACAGCGTGTATAAATGTGTCAATTGACTAGTCAAGTATAGTTTCTCCCAATCTTACATATAAGTTTGAACATAAAACCCGTTTTTCTCGGAAACTCGAAAAGTGAACTTATTCAGTTATTCCGGGAAGTTACAGATATATATTGAACCATAAAAATACGAAAATATATATCGACACACAGTCTATGAATTCATTGTTAAGTTTCCATTAAAGTAAAAGTATCTCAGCCATTATTTTCCAATTGCGTCTGTACCCTATTGCCCGATAGGACAATATACCGGAATATTCCTGTAAAAATTTCTGAGAAGCATATCAGCCGTATCGGCAATATTATTGATACATGCTGTGCCGCAATGCAAAGAACATTTATTGACAGTGAGATTATTTGTCGCACAGGGCGAATTCGGTAAATCGTGCGCATAGCATATATATACACTGTCTGCGTCGCGCAAAACATGAAAGCAAAGCCAATATCTGAGTTACGAGCGATACAATAAAGAAAAATATTTCATAACAATTGCATTGACCGCCGATATGAATATCGCGTCGGCTAAACAATTCCAATCAAATATTCCACTATTGTTTGTAGATTAAAGGAGTCACATACTTCGGCACAAAAGTTCCTCTCTCGCAAATATTTTCCACGTATATATATATTTCTCTCTGCAACCGTGCTGCTATATATAAAAACCTCCATGTCCATCACACACTCGCGTGGATCGTCTCATGAAGGATAGCTGGCCGTAAGAAGACGGCTGCGTCGTATAGATAACGCATAGCAGGACGACTGGTATATATACTGCCACCTTGGAAAAGTCATTCCTTCCGCAACATCGACCTTATACCCGAATTCCCGGGCCCCGTGTCATTGTCGAGATTATTTCTCTCAGCTCCGCGCGTATAGCTTCTTGAGAGAGGAAATACCTATATATACTGGTACAAAGAGACGTTAACTTTTTTTTTCTCTCTATATACGACTGACCTTTTTTTCTCCTTCACTTCTGCCGCTATATACGCAGAGTGACGCGCATGGCACACGCGAGCAAATTTATACGCCCTAATAGGCGGTACTTGACGGTTGAAAGACCCTTCGCACACGCGTATATTATATACATGCACAGCGGTTGAAAGTTTCCGAAGATTCCTATCGTATACGCGTGCGTATATATCGATCTGCCGTCCACATACGACAACACCTTTGCTCGACTTCTTCTCTCCCTTCTTATTCTTCTTCTTCTTTGTTATTCTGATGCATGAGTATGTGTGTATGTCACTCGATCTATCGTCGACGCGGCTGTTTAGCGGTGGAACCGGCTTTTAATTGACTGAGGAATTATAACCAAGCATTGCTTTCTTTGCTCTACAACGTCTTCTTCTTTCTCTCTCTTTTTCTCTATATAACGCGTGAAAGATCTGCTTTAGTACACGGGTGAGCTTTAAATCATTGTCCGCGTGAAAAATAATTACACCAAGTGCGTCGTCAGAGCAAAAGAGAGAAATTTCGTGCGCGTTTTTGGTTTTTAACAGTGTTTTACAGTCGCTCGTAAAAGAGACTGTGTAGATATATGTATATACTCCACGCCATTGTGATACACAAAAGAAGTTTTTCGAGACGAATTAGAGGCGTTTTTTAGCAAAGTACAAGAGCCGGGTTGTTAAGACACGCGGTGCTGGTCGGCTTTAATTACAGCAAAGAACGTTCATTTTTTTTCCTTTTTTTTTTTTGAAAAAAAAGGTTAAAAGCCGGTGGATATATATAATTAATAACACCGTAAAACGTTGTTCCACTTTGCCGTAGGAAAAATCTATCCTATAAAACTGTATAAGTTGTGCACGCGCGCGCCTTGATTTACGGGTTAATTCCCGCAATCGCTTTTTGATAATTTACAGGTAGATACGTATACATATACATATAATGTTTTGCAAGACTTGTATAGGCCGCGGTCGAGAAAATATTGTAAATTAACCGCGCGCACGTATACATATAATGTTGTCGGAAAAATTCGCGCGGCTTTCACGAAAGATTTACAATTTTCGTTAGCCGATTTCAACAAACGACGCGGCTGCACATCCCATGCGTTAAACGTTCAGTATAAATATAGATACCCCGATGAACTTTCGCTGTAACGAGACATAACATAATAGTTATCCAAAAGAGAAATTATTTGCCCAAGACCGATTGTTTCTCATTAACGCTTTTATTCTATATATGAATCATATACCTTATATATATATATTCTCATCGTTGATTGTGAAATCGTCAAGCTCAAGATAATAAATTGACGCTTTATGCAACGGGCTATAATGCAAGACGACAAGACAATGATCTCTCGACGGTCGCGTTATCTCTCCTACAGGCAGCAAACAAAGGACCAGCAGCAGCGCGCATCACGCAAGCACCGCCATACCGAAAAGGGAGTATAAACTGCCAGGCCATCATCAGTGATCACTTATATCTATATACGCACAAAGAAAATCGCACCACGACAAGGGAGGAGATTTCGACAACTGCATATGAACCACCCTCCGCACACGTACATACGTCAACAGTGTAATAAAACGAGAGCCCATACAGTAGGCGTCTCCTCTTTCTCTTTTTTTTTGCTTTCTCTGCACGCAACTCTCGAGGCAATCAAATCCGGTAACGAGCATCTTTTCCGCGCCCTTTTTTTTTTGTTGTCTCGCGCGGGAGGCACGCGACTTCGATTTTCATTTCTCGACAGATGCTCGAAAAGTGGGCCGTAGTAGCAGCAGCAGCAGGGTTTATCGTCGTGTAAATCTTTCGCGAGCCGATGTTCGGGGAAGTCTGCATGTGTGCGTTGCGTAACGGTTTTACGAGGGTAGGAGGGAGGAGTTAAGAGAGAAAGAGAGAGAGAGAGAGAGAAAGAATGAGTAAGGGAGGTGAAAAAGACTGTGATTCTCTTGTTACGAGTGTGAGGGACTTCAAGGGGGGTATCGCGGTATATAAGATTTTTTTTTGTTACTCTCTGTTGGTATATATAAGGTTTTTTTATGCACGGAGAAAAATTTATATGTAAACTTTACTTTTTTTATAAGAAAAATTTACTATTTTTATAGTAGCGACATACTCGACATTTACTGCTTTAAATAGAAATTTTACTTTCTAAATATTAATTTTTCTTAGTTTTATAGCAAATGTTACTATTTGAAATAGTACTTTTTATTATTTTTGCAGCAGTCAGAAAAATTTGCTATGAAAATCTTAAAATGACTATTTAAAATAGTAAAAATCCTCCATATCGAGTGTGTCTCGGCGCTACTACAAAAATAGTAAATTTTCTTACAAAAAAAAAAAATTTACAAATAAATTTCTCTCCGTGTGGTTTTGCAAATAGTTTCTTGAGGGAATGCAAAAACGGTAAGATTTAATGCCAATAATGTATGCGATTAAAGTAAAACTGAGTGTAACCGGCAATATCGAAGCTTCATATAATGAAAAAGTAGTTTTATGTACAATAAATACAAGAGAAGAACGAGGAAGACAAGTCTTGCTACAATTTTCATATATAGACTTTATGAGAGACGAGTGTCGAAAGTTTACAACTTCAACCTTGCGCGACATGCACACACATACAGGATCGCTCCCGTTACCTTGCCTTTAGCTTCTCTCTCAGTTGATTTATCTACGTACCATCAATTACGAAAAAAAAGTGTCCACGACACGCGCAAAAAGACCTTAATTCCTTCTTACAACTCACAACAAATTAATCTCTCTCATTAAAAAAAAAAAAAGATACATCATGAAAAGAGATTAAAAAAAAACATATAAATCCATTCACTCTTTCTTTCTCGTCGGCTCCATAAATATATCGGTAGCGTCTCCAAAAATAAAAAAAAAATAAAAAAATTCCCTCTCCCCTTCGTTTGCTTCAAACCATATAACTTCAACCGAGTGAAGTATAGCAGCTGGGTTGTTTGAAATTCAAAAGCGGCACGCGTAAACAGCGTTCCGCAGAGTGGGGACGTCGATAAGATGTGTATAAGGAGGGAGCAGCAGTGAAGCGAGACTTATACTTCTCCATACTATACAAACACGCATACAACTGGGCACATGGAATAGACAAAGTCTACTTTGAGCTATGTGTGTTATCTTCAGTCCAACGCGCGCCCTGTGTGCATGTCTTCATATACTTCAAACGCAAGACAAGCGCACGCACCTTGAATGGCTAGATAATTTCCATACTCTAAAATCGGTGTATGTATGGCTTTTGGCCATGGGATTATAATAATGACAGGAGGAAAAGCGTGTGTATTTTTGTGTGTTAAAAGAGGATATGAACTGAATGCGAAAAGGATATATTGTAATTTAAATCGAGGCTGTGGGAGTAGTATGTATAGAGCAATATTTCATGCTTAAACGTAAGAGCGAAGTTGAGAATAAAGGAAGACGAAATATTTTCGAAGTATAAATGTTTATATAATAAGCGAATAGGTAAAAATGTTTTGACTGGGGCCAGACGTGACGTAACTTTTCAGACTCGCGTTAGACGCTCGACCCACATTTACACACACTCATACTTATCGCACTGTACGTGTATAGCACTCGCTATCTTCGAGTTTTCACAGCTGTGATTAAATGTGTGTGTATATGTATATACATCGTACAACGGATCTCTCTCTCTCTCGGATACATTATACTCCCCTCGCAATTCTCTTTACCCCCACAAAGGGGACAACGATATAAACCTCTCTCTCTCACTCTCCCAGTCTTGCAAAGCCGTTTATCGCATCTAATAAAATGAGACTACGTATATTATATATCCACGGCGAGGTCAGTTGTCGCCTCTCTCTCTCTCTCTTGCGCCCTTGCTCATGCATGCCCAAGACGACACAAAAAGGAATCCCGACCGCAGGTGAAACGTCACGCGCGCTTTATACAGCCGCTCGTAAACCGAGTCGTCCTCGTCTCGGTGATGCTTTTCGGCAGAAGAGAAAAAGAACGATAAGATCGTACACGGAAGTATAAGTTCACTTCGGAAATCTCCCAAAGACGTACTCGTAAAAATTAATGACAATGTGTGTGTGTGTGTGTATAGGGCTGTTTTCGCCACTCCCTTCCTTATATACAGTAGTAACTCATAATATAATCCCCCGGCAAGGGATATGTATACATTGTTCAAGACGCCCGGGCCGATCAGCGTTCTTTGCGTGGTTACCTCGAGCGAAAAGCGATTTTCCGCGGTGGTGGCACACGCGCTAGCTGTTATAATCGTCTTGGCAGCTTTCCCCTCTCTTGTGAGCGCGTTCTAAAGAGAAAGAGATTCGTGTAAACAGGAACTGGGGCAATGACCTCGCGTCGCCTGCGAATTCCGGATAGACGAGAAGTAAAGGGTGAGCGAGGAGAACTCTGTCAACGGTCTTATGCTAATCAAGAGAGCAGCAATAGCAGCAGCAACAGGCACGAACATGTTTCAACGTGAAGATTCGCGTATATAGAGAGAATGTGTGGATTGTGTGTGCAGAAATAGATTGGCAATAATCGATCGTCTATGAGATTGCAGTGCACGCGTATAGCTTTTTAGGGGTGCTAAAGTGCCGACGCAATGCGAGCAACAATAAGATAATAATAAGACGAGCTCTTATCATTGAAGACGAGAGACTGATGCAACGCGGAAACCGCTTTCGTCAGCTATATATCTGTCTTGGTATATACGGCGTGTGAGAGAAGTTGTAAATACTTGTATGTATTGTAGAAGCGCCGAACTTTTGTATATATGTATGTATGTTTTGGATAAGGACAATGCAAGGCTGCGTGTATGTATCGGGTGATTCAATGTTGACGAGAGAAGAGATGAGCGGTATCGCTAACGGCCCACTAACTATCCCGAATATAATGCGCAATGAATGTGTGGACGCTAATTGCTGAAAACACGAGAGTTGCGTCGATAAAGTATAATCGTAATGTACATTGTGTGTGTATAGTTTGGAAATGAAGCGTTCGGTTCTATCGGGAATATTTATTGAAATTGAATGAAATGATTGGAGGAATTATCTTCTTTTTTAGGTTTGTTACGAGAGTATTTTATATACGAAGGTGTGTCTTTATATACTAAAAAAAACAAAAAAACAAAATTGTTTTTAACAATGAACACGATTATCTTATCCGACTGTGGCAAAATTTTTAGTAGATAGCGACCGCAGTTGCGCATACCTTTTAAAACTTATATATATTAACTCGCGTTCAATATTATTATTATCGAAAGAAAAAAGGGAGATGATTTAATGCCCGATTATAATTTTCCATTATTCATCGTGGATAAAGGTCGCGCCGCTACCGCCACGAGCTTTACATATATATTTTTTTTTATTATTGTTGTTATTATATGTAATCGCGCGCGTGCGTGCACGTATATATACCCGTTTAAAATTTCACTTCGGTAAGGTATATAATTTTTTCTTACCTCTGACATAACATACCCGTATTTCACACATATATATATATATATATATATATATATAATCCCGAAAATTTATCGCCACGTTCTCGCTTTCTCACCATATTACATATATTTTGCACACATTTTAACCATCCATCCGCGCGCCACGTAGATATACAATTACAGCGTGCACGCGTTTTCCTTCCAAAGACCGACAACAATGTACTCGCGGAATATTCCCCGCGCATTCTAAAGTACAACAGGCCAACCCGAACACATGTGTACAGCCAGTGGTTCCGCGAAAAAGCCTATGGGCAACAACACGAATGTATATAACAAAGGCGAACACCCTCTTCTGACCCATATAGATTCGCGTGCGCAGGAGTTCCCTGAACTCCCCGTGCGCGTGGGTACGTATACATAATACACAAAGAAGGGGATGAATAAATGGAGATCTGATTAGGAATCGCGAACGCGTGTACGTATATATACAGCTTTCTCTCTCCCCTACGTATATATATATAGTCAACTATAATAAAGCTGTGTGTGAGTATACGCGGGTTGTGCGCCTAATGGAGGGATTAAATTGGAATAGATTCGAAAGTCGCGGTACCCGAGGGGAGGAGGGGGATGATGGGGTGTATACTAAGTGAGTCGATCGCTTTGTTGAATTAATTTTTATCGAGGCCGAAGAAGAGGAGTGAATTATCAGAACCAAGCGGTGATGGATTGAGGTGGGGTATAGTTTAATATTTTTTAGGAGGAGGAAGAATGGTAGTAGTGGAGTGTAATAAAATCCAACCCGTAAGAGGGGAGTGGATGTTTTAAAAGCTATTGTATTGATTTTTGTTAAAAGTATTATATCGTAATAATAATCAGTAACAATTTTAATTAATTTTAAGTTTTAAAAGACGAGCGCGTCCAGATTATTAGATAGTTTTAGCTTTTATATCTCAACATCATTTTTTCCTATAGCATTTTTCACGACCAACCGCCACACGGTATACTTAAATTTCGCTGTAATTACTTATCTCCGGTGTGTTACTTTAAAGTATCCCCAATGACAAGCACCGTATAGCAGAGCGCATTCATTATTATTTATGACTTATTTTTCATACAATAAAGATATCCATATATTCAGGCACATGTGAATAACTGTATATATAGAAGCTCTTGCATTATGAAAAACAAGCCACTCCTCTGAACACAGCACCTAAAAAAAGCCTCTTCATTCGGCACTGCCCTGCCGTTACCGCATCTTATATAGGATATACATATAACACAACGTATCGTACACTCTCGTATAGAAAATAATCTCCGCTATATAGCATAGCTCCATACGGAATCTAAACAGCCGCTTAATTAAAGTATAGCCCATAACGCTTCTCCCAACCGCTAATATTCATCAACATAGCGTGCTGGTATTACTTATAACAGGCATCGGCTGAAAAAAAAAAATATATATATGTCCAGAATATCAAAGCGTCTCTTTGTGAAAGCGAAATCAATCCGAGAGTTTAGCACATACGTGTGTGCGTATACGTACTTATGTGTATATATATGCATGTGTGGGTATACAAAGGCACGAAGGGATATTAAGTGCGAAGACGTCGCAATGTGGTGCGCGCGTCCTTCGTCATCATCATCTCGGTTGAACAAGTTCTAGTCACACCCGATCTCTGCCATCTACGTATGTGTATATATACTATACATCCGTGTGTCCTTTGTGTACGCACGCTCGTCTTTTCGCTACTACAGAGAGGCTTCAAATCTTACCACCACTAACAGAAACATCGGTGTGTCTCATTCTTCTAGCTCTTCAACCTATATATACACACACATATATATATATATGCAGATATCCCCCGCACTGGTTCTCATCGTGTGAATATAGTAGTGCACTTTGTCAGAGACAGAACGTCGCCTGATGCCTATATAGCTCAGCATTATCGTCATCGCCATCGCACACAAAGACATCTTCTCAGCCAGCACATTCCTCTATACATCTCCAATCCACCGTACGCTGGACTGACATACACGCGTCAAACTGCGAGATGCACTTGACGAGAAAGACGAAAAGAGAGAAAGAGAGGGAGAGAGTTATGTGGTTATACGTGCATGCGCTCCTACCAGCAATGGACGCCGTACGAGAATGGAAAATTTGTAAAGCAAACGATCCACTCTCGGGGGTCGGGGGTTCTCTCGTGTGTGTGTGTGTGTGTGTGTGTGTGTGTGTATGTGTGTGTGTTAAGGCTGAAAGGGCGCGCTCTGCGTGAGGCGGCAGTAGTGGCGGTTCGGTTTTCACAAGGGGTGGAAAATTTCACTCGCACAAAGACAGAGAGAGGGGGAGAGAGTGAGGAGCAAAAAAAAAAGGGGACGAAGATCTGGCCCTGTGCAGGTGAAGAAGTGTGTACGTGTGTGTGTGTGTGCACGTGAGATAGTGGGTCCCAAAAAAAGGGAGCTGAGGAATTCGGGAGCCTCCCGTTTGTTGGTAGTGTGTGTGTATATGAGAGATTCGTGCCCTTTGTTTGCGTAATGATCGGGTCGAAATGGGGTTTTTTGTCTGTATAATAAGATGGGGAGAGAGAGAGAGAGAGAGCAGAAGGATACGGAAAAATACTAGGTATTGTGCTAAAAAAAAAAGAATACGGTGCATAAACAGTCGTTGGTTTCGGGTCGTACAATCGATGACGCTGATAATAATTTCGGCTTATATCCGTCGATGTTTACGTCTTCGTTATATACCACAACGCTGATGATTTACGTGCGAAAAATTTATCGCCACGAGAGTGGAAACGTATATCCGAAAAGTACGTGTTTGCAGCCGTCGTGTGAGTGAGAATGCAATTACCACTCGCGAATAAATAAGGTGGAGCATGCACGCGGTCGCGTTATAAATAAAATGCAATTGAGCAAACAAGATAACATTCGTTATACGCATGTTTATCTGATTAAATTTGCCCTAAGGTGTATATATATATATTTTACAAGTCCCTTGAAAGATGTAAGAGTTTGCTATATATATAGGTGGTAAGATGTAAGTCTATCTTAATGTTGCATATTATTTGAAAGTCATTGGAAAGCAATATCGCTGTTGTTTGTTTGGCGATCTATTCGTGTTATCAGAGACGATACTCTCCGCACATGACACTTTAAATTTCATGCAATAGTCTTGACATGTGCCGTCATACTCTCGAAAATCATTATATTATGAAATTCCAAATCGTTGTTACAGTATGCGCGAATAACAATCAATGCGGATGATAACGTTAAGGATTTTTTTCTTTCTCTCTCCCCTTGCCTCTAAGCGACTCTCTGAGATATAAACGCAGCAGCACGCGATGAATATCGAATAGTGAGCGATAGACTTGAATACGCGGAATCTGAACTGTATAGACACTCCTTTGAGCAAAGTCCCTCGAAAACATAGCTAGCGTGTGTATATATGTATATACGCACGCACACACGGTAGCATAAATATGGGGCATTCCACTCGCAAGATATATATATATTAGCGAACAGTTAACGATACCTTGTTCATTGGCAATTAGTGGAAGGTTTCGCATGGAAAATAGTGCATTATATATATATGAATGAATAAGTACCAGTGTGCTGCACGAATTTCCTAGGAAAATCACTCAATGCGCCGATGATAAACAACTGCACACCAGCGACGTATCGCGGTCGATATACATATATGTAAGTGCACGCGCGTGTGTTTGTATGTTGTATTATACGAGAAAGAGATGCAAAAGCGCGTTTCAACACACGTGACGGTTAAACGTGAGCACGCCGGCAATATTTGTTTCGAGCGATGATTCACACTACATATATAACGTAAGGATTGTAATGAAGTTGGCGCTTTTTTTTCGTGATGCAGGTGTTGATAATTGGGGTTCGGAAGTGTTTTTCGTTATACGTTGAATTTTAAATATCTTCTGTTCGATTTAAATTGTTTTAAAGGTATAGTGTGTGTATGTGTTTAGATAGATAAAAATATTTGTTGTTTATCGTTTAAATATTTTCTCGTTTTCATCTAATGGGGGAGTCTAAAATTAGCACAGTCGATAAATAAATTCTAACGTGCCGAAAGAAGAAAAACGTGGTTCAATTAAGATTTCTTCTCGGCATTTTTGCATAAATATGCAACAATAATGCATCGCGACGCGGTATCTGTTGTCGCGCGTATTATATGCACTCGTGTATCTTGTTTTCACTTTTTTACAAACGATTTTCCTCATAGATTGTTAATGCTGTTGTTGGTAGTTACTACAGATGTATATTATTATACGACTGCAAAAAGTCATCAAGTTAAAATGTACACTCTAAAAAGTGTAACACAACAAGATAATATACGGCGTTTTGTTAAGTAACGCGCTTGGAGAATCGCTTCGTGACGCGAGCGCTAAATTTTCGTAAACAGAAAAATACTCGTGCCTATCGTTCAGCTCATTATATATGAACTATCAAATCACAAGAATTATGAAATAGACACACACTGTTACTGTTGAGCAAATCATTTGCGAAAGTAAAAGTCACGCACGCACATACACACACACACACACACACACACGGTAATTATCAAATTATAAATCTGAACCGCGCAACTTTTACGAGGATAATTCGTTCTTAAAAAAAATAAACAACGTAAAGTTCGAGCGCTTTCTTCTGTCGATTAGCTACTACTCGTAGAGAGGAAAGTAAGAGTCGCATAAATCCCGCGACGTCGGATAAAATCTAATCGAAAAACAGCGACGCGTGCATCTCTCTCTCTCTCTCTTTACGCGATGCCATGCGATGACGATGGCTTTTTTCGCGAGCTTTCTCTATATATGCGGTCGCGCGCACACGGGGTCGAGAAAACAATAGATACATGTACACGAAAGGGTGTACACACACGGCGTCCGATCAATTATGCGCAACGACGTGAAGTATAGGTTGTGTGTGGGTCTCTTTCACTTTGGGCCCATTAAGCGCGAAGCTTTCTAATGACGTTCGGAGCTATATGCGTATTATATGTATGAGATGTACAGTCGTTTACGAAACTACTCGTATATCTGATAAAGTGATTAGATGAACTTTTTTTTATTCGCGAATGAAAAATCAACAGCACCAGGTGGATAATGTGTAATAGGTATATCGATTAAACGCGAGTAAATTACCAAAGGTCAAAGCTACCAACTCTCCCTGCACGTGCATTTTCTATTTAGTTAGAAAATAAAACAACAGTGAGCTGCTGTTCTATACAATAAAACGTTCGTGAGTTTATTATCCGTGCACAAGCTAATAACCATAATTTTCCCCGGCCATTTGTCGGATGCACGCGCTCGTTTAAACAAAGCGGCAACAACGCCGACTGCTCATTGTTTATTGCATTACTTCTAAACACACCTTATTCTCTCTCTCTCTCTACTTTTACACACGCGATAATGATTAATCGATGGTATCGTAGTAGTCGAGACGATTGCCTAAGCAAAAATCATCTGTTTGTATTCGCTGTAACGTCTTTTTCATGTAAAAACGCGTGAGAACGCCGCGTACACGGTATATTTGAACGAAAAAAAAAAGAAGGAGAAGAAGAAGAAGCGAGAACGATCGAGTGTTATCGCAACTCGATAACGCATTCCGGTACTTATTTTTTCATCGGGCAACCCGATAAAGTTTATTGTTCCAGACGGTGATTTGGAGCGCCGGTATATATTTACGGGCCCATGTTGAGTGCGGCCTCGAATGACGCACGACTGATTCCCAGATGCGCGAGTGATTTTGTTTTTGGGTCGGTTATAGCGGAAATGTTAATGATGGTGTAGGTGTATATAAATGCAAACCATAGTTCAATTGACATAAAGTATATACGAGGAAAATGGTAACATTGCAGGCTATTCATCAAAATTAGAGACGCGTTGTTGATTTGATTTATGCTGTAATTTTTAGAAAACTTATTTAAAATTTATAAAAAAAACCATTTTTTATAAAAGAATTCATACTTATATTTCCAGTGCACTCTATGTCAATGCCTCAATATGCAAATTCCATTTGTGAAATTTATAAAAGCAGCTTTGCAAGGTGCACTGATTTTCTTACATATATCTAGTAAATTATATAGCGCAAAACAACACCAAGGTAAAGATATCAATGTAATTTCCCGACATGTAGCAGCAGTTTTTTTTCTTCTATTTCTAACAGAAAACAAATTGCCTCGCGCTCTCCAACACTATACAAACCTCAGCCCTGTTCCCATTTCCCAAAGCCTCACATCATCGCACCCGCTCTGAAACCCATCAAGAACAATACACACACACACACACACATACACAGTCAAGCCAAGCCATCGCAGGCTCTCATCGTGAAACCGACAACCGGATGAATAATGCGCGCCATACACCGGGAATAAGAGTTATTACCAGGCGCTAGATGAAAATTTTGTATAGCCTCCGTACGCGAGATCTCTCCTCTCTCTCTTCTCGCGAAATCACAGCGTTTCACCATACATACACACTATAACAGCAGCACGTACATATATATACACGTGTGCGTGTGCATCAGCGCGTATATCAATTGATAGATCGCTCACACCAGCACGAGTGAGAGGATTGATCGGAATAACGCCCTGGTGGAATGGGCGCGAGCGCGAGTAGTACGATTATTATTGTGAAAGTGCAGTGCAGCGAGCGCGAGCGCGGTCGAAGCAATTACGATGCGAGTTCTAGCTCAACGCTGCAAATCGCCTTTTTCTCTGCAACAGCAATATAGCAGCATGATGTTGGTCTTCTCACGCAAAGGAAGCGAGTAAGAGAGACAGTGTGGCCTTTCGTTTTTTGATAATGCAAGATGTATATAGTGTAAATGTGCAGGTTCAAAACGAGGTCTTTGTATAATGCGAGTGTTTGATTAGTTAGGATGAGTAAGGTGAGGAGTAAATGGCAGATCTGCATGTTTCTCTTGGGAACTTGAGTTTTTATCGTGGTGACAATGGAAAGTATAATTGAAATTTTATTCGATCGGTTAGCGGTTATTTATTTAATGCAATAGAAATGGATTGCAAATGTAGTTTGTAGTAAAGTGTAGTTGGTGTAACGAGATATTTTTTCTTAGCCTAGAAAACCATAGATTCAAGAAAATAGATAAGCTATTTTAATAGCGAAGAAACGAAGCTTGTAATCTCTTTTCATGTAGCGGGAATAAGAAGAACATAAAATGATATGAATCAAATTTAAAACTTTACGGTTGTACCGCAAAGTGTTTCAAGATTTCAGAGAATGTTGACTTAAGTTAGGAGAAAAAAAAGTTCTTTAAATGCTATACTAAAGCGAACACTTTTATATTAATTGCTTTATCGTACAGTCCATCTACTTACGTGACTCTTACTGTTAAATCTAAAAAGCAATAAAAACGTCAGTCTTGAAAAGAACATATATATATATATATATATATATATATATGTGTGCTTTGTGCCACGCGGATCGTTTAACGAATCAACCTTATTTTTTTTAATATAACGAGCATAACGCGATAAAAAACTTTCTACTCGGAAAAAAGCGAATTTATTTGTTTACCGCATTATCGAACAATACACTGAATATTTCAAGGTTGAACTGATGTTTCATAAGTTATCAGAAAAATATGTTGGCGTCAAAGTGCGTTCGTTATATTTCCATAAATTATTATAAACGACACGATTCCACCGTATAATATACATATATAAAACACCACATATCCCGAGAAAATGATTGCCGTAATCCTTAATGCATCTCAACGTCAAATTATTTCGTTTATTCACTTTATACGAGAGATATCCGGAGGGGCCGACTAAAATATTCCATTCCTTAACTATACGTCGGGACAGAGGGGGATGAAATATTAAAACCGAAATACAGAACAAAAAACTCCCACTCGCACGCGACCGTCT
>JAYJLV010056119.1:2500-18584 GCA_036873485.1 Torymus texanus
GTCTCTGCCTCTCCCCTCAACTTTGTAATTCTTCACTTACTCCTTGCCTCTCTTACTTCTTTACTCCCAGTCCCTTCGTGTACAATTTTTATAGAATAATAATCAACGAATCATTATTAAAAATTACGTTCCAAGACGTACAATGTATTCATTTGAATATACTTGATGAATGCGCTCTATACATATAAACTATACAAAGAAATATTTCTCTGGCACCACTTAACAAATAACCAGTTAATAAATCGATTGTCTTGCACATGTAACACCTACAATAAAAGAAACCACCGAAATACCAAAAAAGTATCCTCCACAAATAAACGACTCGACTCCCAACCCTTCGCACACCGAGCTATTATATACTTGGCGCGTCTCAATGACCCCCGTGACTGTCCGGGCACGCGTCACATGCTTTTAACTTCTCGGCAAACAATCTTTCTCGTTTGCGTGAAACTACCGCAGCCTCTCGGTGAGCACTCACACTCTCTCTCTCTCTCTCTCTCTCTCACTCTCTCTCTACTACTCGCGTTCCCTCTTTGTCGCTTCAAGCGGTTCATTATTCAGCGAGACCTCGCGACACGTTGCCCTCGCGGCGAGCCTACAGAAGCCGCCAAATGAGCTTTCTCTCGGTCCTATTTACCCGCGACGGTGTGTACGCATATAGGTATATAGTATTACATGCCGCACTTTTGTCTCTCTTTCTCTCTCTCTCTCTCTCTCTCTCTCTACGCCTCTCAAACTTTTTAACGTGCTCATTCACTTTCTCTCTCCCTCCCACGCATACACACACACACACACATGTTAGCCGGATTTTTTCGTCAACGTGTTTATTATTATTTTTCTTTTTTTCTTTTTGCGCTCTCGCACATACCTCGCCGCTTTTCCTGCGCTTTATTTCCGCGAGAGAATTTTCAGTCTCGCTCCAGCCGCGCGCGCGCTCCCGCATATATACATACACACATATACATTCATTTGTGTCTTTAGTTGTTTACCGTTTATTCGTCTTCCACGTGTGTTTGTCCCGCGAAAGGCTTTGCACGTAAATATTTCAAGGATTTTCCTCTGTTTTTTTGCACGAGTTGTAAGAGGATTTTGCGTTGGAATTGACATGTGTTGGTAAATTATGCTCATGTGAAGAGCTGGTTTCGACGAATAATGGTTTTACCGCGTTCAAATGTTACTATACCATTTTTTTTATAACATTTTATTATAATAAGAGGTTCTTATTAATGAATATAAAGCTGCTATTTATAAAATGTGTATTAAATTAATTCTGAGTAAATAAGTGAAATAGCATTGTTATCTTTAACATTTTAAAAACATAATGATTTACTTTCCCGCGCATTCATTTGTCTAGAAAAATATTACAAAAAAAAAGTTCAGTTACGAAATACAATCTTTTCGTATGAAATTTTATGAAACTCTATACAATTTGTATTTTTTTTTCTTTAAACAGTGAACATTTTTGTTTGTTAATTATTTTAATTTGAAAAATTCTAATATACTTTGACAAAATTCAGGACCGTAGTACCTAAAAATAACGATTAAAAAAATAAACAGCCCGAAACATTCGAAAAACTCCGAGAGTGCACATTGCCCGAGGTCACAAGCTCCTCTCGACATTTCACAGTGCGATTTCTGCGTGCGCAAAGACGCAAAACATTTTTCTAATTGCAAGCGTGCCGCGCCGGCAGTTTTCACGTTCCTCCGCGCGCACACGGACCTCGAGATTATTGCTCTTACTCTCGCTCTCCCTCTCTCTCTCTCTCTTTCTCCTTTACCGCTGCCTCTGCACTCTCCCTCTCTTCTCTCGTCGCTCATGCATCCCCGCGGCTTTTACACCGACTAATGAGTCTCTTGTTTCCCAATTAGGCACGCGGCGCGAAAAAAGCGCCGCGGGGAACGTAACGCTGGCTTGGGGTGGTAGCGACGCAAGAGAACGAAAGAGAAAGAGAGAGAGAGAGAGAGAGGAAAAGCAACGGTGAAAATAATATCTCGCGAGTGCGAAAGCTTTTCCTTTTTCATCGGCGTCCAAAGACCGCTTCAAAGGCATGGTAGGGGAGGATAGGTCGAGGTGAAACTGGGGCTTTTCGATGCTATGTTGCTGCATATGGATTGCGTTCAACGTTGGTTGAATTCATAATGCGCCGCACGAGTTGTTGAGGAAAAAAGGAGGGAGGGAGAGTATGAGAGTCTTGAATTCGAATGAATACTGGAAAGCACATAGGTATAGAAGTATAAGAGCGATGAAGGGCTGCGAAAGCTTAGTTTGTGTGAATGTACACGTAAATACCTTTTTCTAAGTAGTATTATTGTAGTTAGATTTTACACGGAACACGTAGTACTTCTTTCATACATAGTAGTACTCATTAGAGTTTTTTAATTTTTTTTTTTTTTTTAAATAAAGTAAGGTTTTAGGACTTTAGTCCTACCGAAAAAAATGCGTTTATTTAAAACGTTTCCTTGTTTTTACTTATTGTTAAATATTTATCGTAAATTATTGTCACGTCCAGAACACGACAAACAAGGATGGTTTGTAAAACTCGTGGAGTTAATGCTATTTCAGGCTGTACCTGCGTTAGCTAGTAAACCTGGGCTGAGATATGGGTTCAAAATATAGAGGTGCTTATACTAAATTTCTTTTATATTAATGGCAGGTTAGAAATTTGGGTAGTTACAGGACCAACAGGAACAGCACATTTGTCTCTTAAAAACAATTTTTGTTGCACTCGCTTCTTGTATGAAAGGGAATGGGTTACGATCCCTGGACTATGAGGAATTTAGGAATTAACTACTTTTATTCAGGTTTACTGGGTTCACCCTTCTCTAATCTAACTAGCTATAAATCCGTTATTGTTTCGTGAAAGCAATTTGCCTTGGATTCTTAAAAGCCAACGTTCATCAATTGACTCTTAAAGCCAATTATGGTAAATTATTTTATACGAAACAATCCGATTTAATTCTGTAAATTCTATAATCTATCTAGTTTAAATATTTCTTATTTATAAAATAAATCAAATATTATTTTGTTAAACCAAATTGCTCTTGGCTCTTAAAACCAATACAAAAGGATTCTTTTCAAATAACTACCATCAATTGACTCTTAAATCAATGATGAACAGTTATTCTACAAAATAATATTATTTGAATTTTCGTTTATTTGTATTATTTTTAATTTAATATTTTTTATATTTTTATTTATCTTTGATATATATATTTATAAAATTTGAAAATCTTGTTAAATAAATAATTTTTGTAAACAATTGTTTGTTAAAAAGGAAATGTAGTTTATTCAATGAATTTAAGTAGTTTTCATTGTACAGAACTAAAGCTTGGAAAGCTTGTGGTAGTATGCCTATAAAACTAAAAAACGTGTGTCAGTCTGCAGGTAGAGCATCGGCGAATCGGGCTTTTTATGCCCGCTGCTTCTCTTCTTATCGAGCTGGTGAAATGACGTTGTCGAATCATGTAGTTTTCTTGATTTGAGGCGACGAATAGCTTTCTGGGTCGTATCTTTTCTGTGCTATAGTTTGGCCCGATGATAGTGGACTTCGAAACTGAAGAGAGGGAGAAATTTAGGTTTTTCGAGGGTGTCGTATGGTTTAACATACGTGTGGGTGTTTCATCTCTACTCCTGGTTCCTTTTCGACGGCTATTATCTTCTTAAGCGAGAGAGAACGCTATATATGTGCGACAAGGACAGAGGAAAAAGAGAGACAGATGATATATTCTTCTCTCTCACTCTATGTCTAAAATTGTCCCTTTTTGATTATTGTTTTATAAATGGTGGGTACAAGTATTTAACAAAAATTAATATTATTTATCTTGCTAAATAATTGTTTAGCAAGACATTTTTGAATAGTGGTTATCAGACTATTAGAACACAAGTAAAACGCATTACAAATTTTGTTAACTAAATTCTAGATTTATTTAATTAAATTATGAAACAAACTTTATAAAAATTTTGGTTGTTTATTCTAACTAAGTATTTAGTTGTTTTATTTAATTATTCTGTTGATTTTAATAGAATTATTGTACCTTTCATTGTTTATTTAAATTACTTGGAGTTTAACTGATTATTTTAAGCAGTAATACTACATATAGATATAGCGTTACTTAGTCAGAATAATTATTTTATAAAATTTACATTAATAAATTAAAATTAGTAAATAAAACCTGTTAATTATTGCTAAGAACTCTCAGAAGTTGTAAAAACGCAGTTGTTTAATTTTCTACTGATTTCCATTTTCTGTAACTCAATCCCTGCTGTAAGTAAAATTTATTTTCCCTTTATTAAACAGATATTGAATATTATTTGAAAATAATATTCTACTACCTATACTATATATAATATACTACAGAATATTGAGTCCCAAAAATGCTGGAAAATGCGTCCCCATGTGGGTCCATCGAGAAAATTCTATTTTTTAGCCTCCCATATACGTGAGGTAGATTGTATAGATAAGGCGCTCTTTGCTCCAGTAGACTTTTTTTATATATAGGAATCGAACATTCTCTGTAGCATCAATATAACGCATTCACTCGTGCCAAGTATCCCTTAAGACTAATTCCACACTTCGAACGAGTATTTCTAATAATTAAAATAAAATATTTATTTATTTATTTATACAAAAATTATTTACTTATTACAAGAAAATTTTATTTAAGCCAAATGCTTTGCTACTTGGTTATTTCCCCTTAAAAAGGAGTCAAATAAACAAAAGAGAAAGAAAACAAAATTTTAGATGAGTTTTATTACTCAGGTAGAGAAAATAGTCTTTCAGTATTAGGAATACAAATATTTACTATATTCCTAAACTTATTTTATAATGCTTAATTCTATAGGCCGTTACATTATTTATTAAGTAATTTAAGCCTTTTACAACAGCCATTTGTCTATTCATAAAAATTTTAATTGTTCACCCGATTTTGTAAATTATGTATGTTGAAGAGTATATAATAATAAGATCTGACCTAATCTCCTTAAAGTCTCATTAAGGTGAATATAATATACCACACTGAATATTCATTTTACGATAAAAAATTTTAATCAAATTAACATAAACAACAATGTTATAGTAATAAATATTTATTAAAAATATTTCCTATTATAAAACTTTAATCTTTCTACACCTTGCGATCGAGATTGACGTGTAACAAAAATGGTAGAAAACAAGTGGAGTACAGTCTAGTGACAGATCTTGCCCTCGACGTAAAGGGCGAACTGCTTGATGGCCTCGAAGGTCTCAGCACCGACGGGGATGATCTCTTTCGGTGGTGGGGCAAAACCGTAAATGCCACCGGGCAACTCCACGGTGTAAGCAAGTTCGGCGCCGCCGACTTGCATCGCCCAATCGTCGCTGCCACCAGCAGCAGCGTCTGCAATTGCCAAATTTCATAGTGAACTTTGAAGGATACTCATGAGATTATTATTAATTGTATGAATTATTTTGTGTAACTTTATTATCGAGACAGATTGATTATGATGAGTTTGTTTCATGAGAAATTATTAAAAATAAAAAAAAAGACTCAAACTACCAAAATGATTATTATAAGCATGTAATGTTTTTATCAAAATGATCAAATTAAATCAATTTTTTTAATCAACACTTTGATATAAAACTAATTAAATTTTCATGTACCATAATTCTACAATCCCTACATTTTTATACTCAACTATACACATAGGCTCATAAAGACAAAATAAAAATATTCTCATTAAATATATGCTTGTATGATTTCTAGCTACGTAAATTAATACTTACACAATACATTGGTGGAGCTACCAATCTCGTAACGAGTTCCACGAAGCTTGGACAGTTCTTTTTCTGCGTGTTTAGCAGCGCAGGTCTATAAAAATAAAAAATGATTTTGTAATATAACCTTTAATAATACTTTCAATATAAATATAATAATTGAAAAATTACTGACCAAGTCATCTGCGTTTGCTGGAAGGTCGGAGGTGAAACCCCATGGATGGAGAAGATACTGCAACATAAATTATATTATTTTGTATAATTATAAAATGTGTATGGTAACTTAATTTTATGACAATTAAATTAAATCTGGCAAAAAACATTCAAATTAAATTTATAAATCTCAGAATCAAAAAGGGAACGTAATAAATGAATTTTCTCAGAAAATTCAATTAACCTACTACAACGATTAATGGAAGCAAAAAAAAAATAAAGAAAATAAATGTAAATATATTTTTTCCCCACTCTTTCACTGCTCGAATTACACGTGTACGAGCGAGTTATAAATCTGTTACGTACGACGCGACGATATATTTTACGTGGTACTTACGTTTCCGTAGGAGTGGAAGGAGATGTAGACTTTGATGGCGCCCTTGCGAGCCAAGATGAAGTCCCTCAAGGCGATGGTCTCAGGCTCGGAGAACGCCTTGGACCCGGCGTAAGTCTCGCTGCACGGGTTGGACGAGGCTCCAATGGCTAATTATACGAAACATAGTTTGTTTGAGAATATAGGCGTGTGCGGGATTAAAAATATTACTTTATGGAATATAGAGTCATATGAATAGAAGTAGAACTTTGGCATACAATGAAATATATCATGTGTATACTAAAGTGTACTGTAATGGTCCGAATTATATGAAAATTCAAATCAATTTAGAAAGCAACTTACTCATCCATTCAACTTCAAAGTTACGGTTGGCGTCAACTCCAAAACAGCGGGATCCCTTGTTGACGGAACGAGTCTTTCTCCACAAACGAGTCTGTATAATTAATTCGACAATTATATTAACGACAATATTTTTATGAAATTATTCTTAAGATTAATGAGTCTACTTCACGGACATAAATTTTATTAGAAATATCGACTTCTAATTTTTAGCATTGCACAATAATACATGCTATACTTGCGGCACGAGTTGAACAACGAAAACAAACATCGTATGTAAGAGCTGGATTCGGTTATGTTATTGATTTAAAAATCCGTTCATATTTTTAATTTTTCAGATCTAATTGTTTATTCAAAACTACTATTCTGTCTAACTGTGTACTCTTGCCTACAATTTTGATATTTTTAAATTACATGTTTGTGACTGTTCCTTCAACCTAACTTATAAACGTCTTGATGTTTGTTGTACATATGATAGAATTGCAAGAAGTGCAATATTTCGATTATGATTAACACATAAATTATCGGATAAACTACCAATCATTCAGAAATTACTAAAAACTAAAAGATAAAAAAATTCATAAAGGAATATGTACAGGGGTCCGCATATACAAGTTATGTTCCCTCCATTAAAATTCCATCAAGATTTACATCTCTTTTTCAATTATCACTTTTACGAGGTTCAATGTAACGACAAACGGGCTATAATTTCCAAAAAGAAAAAAATAGTACGCGTACTCACCCGTTCGTTCTTGTGCGTGTATTCGTATCCGTCAGGATTGAGAACGGGGACGATATAGATGTCGATGTCCTTGAAGATGTAGCTGTTGCTTGCATTCTCGGCGAGCTGCTTGATCGCGTAGACGGCGGTCGATGGGGCGATCCACTCGCGAGCGTGGATACCAGCGTCAATGAACAGGGCGGGCTTGTCAGCCTTGCCACCGCTCGAGAACTTCAGACCGACGATGTCGCGACCCTCGAAGCTCTTACCTATGCTGAACAGCTCGACGACGTCGCTGCGTGTCGTCGCGAGCGTCTCCAGGTAGGACTTGATCTGAGCCGGGGAAGAGAAAAATTATGTTGGATTCGTAGGTGGATAAATTTTGTAATTGATAGATGTACTTTATACGGATAGTTAATTTAAGATAAGAAAGGTTAAACGGAAATGAATGAGTTAAGAGGCACTGAGTGAAGTAAATGAATAGAGAAAATTTAATGAATATATTAATGAATAGTCACAGTTATGGATATTTGATTAGTGATTTTTATAGAGTTTTTATCTATTTTCAAAATTGAAGAATTGAAAATTTTGGATTTTTCTTGTTCGGTCGATGAATCTTGTTCATTAGAATATATTAAACTACTGTCTAACAAGAAAACAATAAATATTGTAGCACACTTCATCAAAATAACGAAACACTATTAGTACTACAATGTTCTCATATTCATTGCGCGACAGATCGATACCTCTATAGATACCGTTTCACTTTAATAAAAGGGGCTATCCTATTGATACAAACTAACAATGCAAGATAAGATAAATTTCACCATTGTTTCTTACTCATAAAATAAACTGTTTGCTTTTCTCATTTATCATTGTTACCTTGACATTAAACGGTAGTGACATAAATATGTTTATTACTTTAGACGAGTTAATTGCTAAACACAGGAAGTTTAACATAATCATACAAAGAAAAAAAGTGCATAAATCATGATGTTTTCTTCTGTAAGAATTTAAAGAAAAATCGGAAAAATTAATATCAGAATAATCTCCTATAAAAATCCATACTCAATTTGATAAGGCATACTCTATTATGTTATCTTTCAAAGATATTGATTAGTTAAAACTAAATTATTAGAGATAACATTCTCTAATGACATTGTTAGATCCATCAACGAAAAAATTACTTTCCTTTTTAGCCATTAATGAAACGAACCTTTTATTTAAAAAGATTTTTTTTAGAAAATCTTTTCAATCCCACAAATGTTTAATTTGAAAGTGTTTGTATACACGTAGTATATTAATCAAGTAAATGAATATTAATTGCGTCCGTTTTATAGAAAATATTAGAATATCAAAATAATTTTATTTTATAGTTAACTCTCAAATTTCTTGTAAAACTATATTTTTTTGTTTTTTTGTTTTAAGAAAATCGAAAATTAGATTTGAGTTGTTTAATAATACTAAAATTATGCAGTTTAATGGTGAAAATATGAATAACTGTTTTAAAATCATTTATGATGCATTCAAATTAGAATTTATATATCAATTCCGATGATTTTCCAACAAAACATTTTCCTCATTTCTTCCCATCCCTGCCATACACTCACCTCGGTATACGTGGGGAAAGAGCGAAGAGTAATGCCACGAGAGCGTTTGCGCTGCATCTTGACGTGCCTCTGCGCAGCGAGCTCCTCAACGATGACCTTGCTCACGTCCTCGACGAACACCTCGTAGACGATGTCCTGGGCCGTCAGAGCCTCCTTGAACGCGTCGAGCTGTTCTGGGACGACAAGCACCTCAATAGGTTCATCCAGAGAACGCGAGGCACGCAGAACGTCAAAGCCTGGTTGCGACACGTGTTTGAGCACGAAAGCGCGCTGCGACTCCGTCGGGGCGTATATCCTTAAAGCTTGCATGCTGCAAGAGAAGGTGAAAGTTGTTTTAAATAAGGGTAATGTTTATTTTTTACTTTATAACTGATTATTTTATAAATTTCTGTTGTGAATTTTATTAGAATACGGTGGGAGAGATGAAAAGATGGATAGAGTAACAGCAACAGATTATAGAAAAAATTATAGAAAATATGTTCATATTACGTATTACTAAAGGAAAAATAAAGCAACGTTATTAATTAAAAACACTTGTACAGTATGTAAAATATTATAAATTTCAAAGTATGCAACAACATCTTTCATAGAAGACCAAAACTGAACTTCTATCATACTGATCTAAATTAAAAAAAAAAGTAATACTAAAGTTTGTTTTTCTAGCTCCGTGACACATTATATAAGACTATTTATTATGCATAATCATCCTAGTAGAAAATAACCCAACCAAAATGGCTTGTCTACTAACAGTTGGCCAATCTTTTGGGCCAACGATTAACAAAAATATTGATCAACAGTTTGCCAACGGTTGGTGAACTATAGATAATTACACATTTAATAACTGATGAAACAAAAACAATAACAAATAAGAAATATATAGATATGTAAAAACGATTTAGTTGTAAAAAGTAATAAAAAATAAAGCAGTGAAATAATAAAAATATTGTAGTTGAGTTATGAAATAAAATTTGGAATAAAATAATTTTGAAGTTAAACGTAGCATCATACGCGGCATGTATAGTTACTCCGAATTGCTGTGGGTGAGAGTAAGCGTAATACTTAAAACAGTGAACGGCGTATTAAGAATGCGTATTTCAAAAGGGTGAAATGCAAGGGATTGTGTTACATCGCGGTAATGTTCTGTGTTTTTTGTGATTCTGAACATGGGTCAAAGTAAAAAACGCTCTAAAGCATGTAGGCGAAAAAGAAATTTACAGATGTTTAAGCCTCTAATATAGACGAATCAGACCGCTTGTACATACCCTTATTTTCGACGAACAATCACATGCTTACATGTATAAATTAACTTCAATTTAAAATACAAGTTTACGGATTTAAATCTACTTGCGTTAAGTAAAGTACTGCCTGAATGTGATTTTTTTAAACTTTTTATGAATAATACAAGTTTCAATACTTTTATTTTAATTATAAATTACGTAAACTATCTTTTTTTGTGATTTTTAATATTAACCATTCGTTGACCAGCGGCAAGCATAATTCCGTAACGAAATAAGCGGTATTTAATATCAATCATTGGTTAAACAGTTGGCCAAACCTTTGCGATTTGGTGAACGAATGGCGAACGGATGGTTACCATTTCTACCAACCTGCGAGTAATACCAAACATTGATTAAATTACGTAATTAAATAAACAATTTAAAGATTGCTTTAATTAAATGCAACATTTCGCCGATTCGCTTTCATTGAACAACTCTGCATAATTTCTTACGCTATATTTGTCAAAAATATCAAAAAAAACATTAATACAAACACATTAATGAGTTAAGATAATATTGCCTCATTAAATCAAAATTTGACATCAATTATTTATCGCACTTTATGACGCAGACACTTTATTTTGTATATTTATTTTGAATTTCATATTCATATATTAACAATGAAACGTGTATGCACTTTTCAGTATCAATCATCGATTTATTAAAATAACTGGGGTAATATGGCCACTTTTCAAATCCTTATCTCGAGATATCCAAAAACTTAAATAATCGATATCGATAGCTTCTAAATATGAAACATATACTTTACAAATAATTTTTATTTGTTTCAAAATGATACTTATTTTTTATACAAGTTTCTTTTTTCAATTTTCAGCAAGTCTTTCGTATAATCGAGATATAAACTAAAAAATCACGACTGGAAGTGGTACAGGCAGAAAGATAAAAATTTTCTTTAAATTCATAAAAATAAAATACTTCCGCTTCTATAATTCACCTATTTTTGGAAGATGTGATTTTAGATATGTCAAAATGATGTTCCCAAAAAATATACATTGGATTAACGAAATATTATAATGATTAGTTATTTGTGTCTCTTTTGTGGGTGAAAAAATTGCATACATGATCAAAGGGATTCTTTTTTAGTTCACGACGAAATCCCTTTTATGTAATAAATTACAATGCCAGAAATATCTTTATTTATTTTATATTTAGTTATTATTTGTGTGATTTAATAGTCAAATAAAGCACTTGTATATTTAAAAATATTAGTTTTTACAGCTTATGAGTTAGTTTATAATAATTTTTCAATACTCGCCGAATGAGGTAACGTGTCACCTTTCCTGGTAGTATTTTCGAAAGCCTGATATTAGTATATTACAAAGCCTGATAGTTTTTTTCCAACGCATTTACAAAAGGGGATAGAAAATATTTCATTTATGGTCACCGAATTATTCTAAGTTATACCTTATTATTAATTTTGAAATGGGAAAGATTTATAACGTTGATTAAAGTATAAGGTATATGTATATTCATCAATCATTCGTGCTTAATTATGTGCCTTAAGCTTTTCTACGTCAAAATGTCAATTTTTTATCTGAGTATTTAGTTTTAACAAAGTAATTTATGGTTCCATAATTTTAACAAAATCTTTTTATTAAACGATTGCTTTTTAAGACAAATAAGATTGATATATGATATCTTTATTTACTTTTATGAAAAAGATAAAATGTTGTTAAATATGATATTTGTTGATTTTAATTTAAAAAAAAAATATTTATCTGTGAGATAGCAAGATTTAAAATATTGTAATTATAATTTTGTAATTACAAGAACTATTTAAAAATAATATTTGATTGTTTCTAAATTATAAAAATATTATACTTTAATTTAATATTATTCTATGATAAATTTCTAATGATTTTCTACAATATACTTTGAGTTATAGGAAATACAAAAAAAAAATAAATAAAATACGATTCTTGTAAATAAAATCAAAATTTTATGATTGATTTAAAGAATTATATTTTTATTAACAAAATAAATTCAAAAATATTAACAACTAAATGGGTCAAATATACATTTTCAATTAAAGCATGAGAAACAGTTAATAATAGATAGTGATAATTGTCGAATCATATTAATTTGTAGAATAAAAACAATTACAAAGCAATCATAGAAAATTAAGACGAAACTATAAAATTTCATTCCCATTTGTTTTCTTTACTATATAACTTTCGTCCTTTATTTTTATCATTCTTTCCTTCTCGCATCTTAGCCAAAATTATTATTATTACTTATTACTAAAGTACTTATTACTTATTACTCTCTAAAGATGCATTAGTGGAAAATCCACTAAAGATTAGTTAAAATTGCTCCACCGAATCATTAGTGAATATTTATTAATGAAAATGTTTAGGTGAAACAATGTTAACTAATCTTTAGTGGATTACTACATCCTATATAATTGAACATCTTTGCCAATATTTCAGCATAACAATCTTAACAACAATCAAAGTTTTCTCTATAACTATCGAAAAATAGAGTAATCTCAGCAGTTCATTGAAAAATTATATACATACCCATAGATGTTAGCATGGCTCTCCTCATCCTTAGCGGCGAGGGTGCAGGCCAAGAGGGCGGCGATAGTCAGGGCGATCAGCTTCATGTTCGCGGGCGCATTGACTCCGTGTCACTAGCGATCATTGGATTTTATACGCTCGCACGCCAGTACAAACAATCGTTAGCGCAGATCTACCGGCCGGCCGATCGATCGCTCAAGCGCCGCGATCCCCACCTCCAGATAATATACCTGGAAACGGTGGTATAACTCTTTCGAACCGTAGCGGATACGCCGTGCGCGCGCGCGATAAGACGTACGTGTGGACGTGCATTCGTTAATTGACGGTGCGTAGCTCGCAGGAAATATGCTGGATGGAGGCGAGATTAAAAAAACGGAGGCGATAGTGATAGCAACGATTTCGTGCGCACGTTGTTTGACCTAAGATAAGCCTCGATGAGGGATACTTATTTGTTTTCTTTTTAAGCTGGAAAAACGTTATTGAATCAGTCGGCGAGAGTGTCTGTCTGCGATTAGAATTTATAATTAGTATTGACATTAAAACATTTTGTAAATAGTGTAATGTGGTTGTGGAAAATGTTCGAAATTGGTGCAGCTTGAATCGTGGTAATGCGCAGTTATCGATTTTCAATCGTGCAAAACAATATTTTTGGGTAAATTACCTATTGGCATATGCGTCATTCATTAAAAGTTGGTAAGACGAATATTTATTTCAATAGTAAAAAAAATATGTTATCGCTATAGCGACAATAAACGATGTATCCTATTCCTCATGTCACACGTATCATTCTTGGTTTCAAATTAATTTCTTCAAAAATAAGTCATTAAATGAGTCAGCTCGAGTGAAAATGGAAAATTTTAAAAAACAGACTCGATTATTTCCACTATATTTCATGTAACCATTTGTATACACCTGTTGAAATTTCTGTATACAAGTAACTTTTACGTTTATATATTTGGAAGAGTTTATTTTGTAAATAATCTTTCATAGACAAAAGAAATTATGTTAATAGACTATGTTAATAGAACGAAAAGAACTTTAAAAACTCTTCAAGGATACTGTGTCACATAATCACTTACGGCTTACCGTTATATTCGACCCAGATGATATTTGTAATCGAAATGTTGCTGATGGCATTGGACTCTTTAATGTTTTATTTATTATTGTTAATTGAGCATTTTTTTTCATTGTTTTCTTCAGCGTCAAGGTAAATCATTAAAATATTCTGAATACTTCGAATTTTCATTTTTATTAATGATTGATTGACAAGTCAGGGAAATTTGAGTAAATCACATTTGAATGCAGTTTTACTTAAACAATATATTACAATATTATATACACGTTTGAGAAATTTTCTCCCATGTCAAAATCATACGATCGGTTGTATAGATATATCAATTATTGTGCAAATGATTTACATACATATACGTATAATGCAACATAACACAAGTATACTTAACAGTTTGTTTTATTGATTACATATTAAACAATGCAGAAAATAATAATAAGGGCTCTGGCACATTGCACTTATAGTACAGAAAAATTCACCGGTAATTTTAATATACGAGAGACCAAAACGAATGTCTCGATCGCCATACATCAACATTAAAACGCTACAATTCATTATGTATACTTATCGATCTCACTATCTTGCACATATATATAAAACAACAATAACAATACAGTTTGCAGTCTCTTGCGCGTCATTGCTACACGAAACAACAGCGACGACTACACTGGCCCAAAGTACTTATAGCGACTGAGGAACTAGAATATCGCGGATAACATGACTACTGTTCCACTTCCATGTCCGGCACGTTCTGGCATATTTCCCCTTTGACGTAACGAGCGAACTCCTTGATGGCTTCGAAGGTCTCCTCGCCGATCGGCAAAATTTCCTGCAGCGGTGGGAAGAAGCCGTAGTCCTTGCTAGGAAGCTCAACCGTGTAGGCCAGGTCGATCCCGGCTACGCCCATCGCGTAGTCGTCACTACCACCTGCCGCTGGATCTGGAAATTCGATATGTCATGGATTAGTTTGTTTTTTATTTATATTATTTTAAAACATTTGACAGGAAATGAACTTTTTCTTAATCTATGTGGATCTTGTAAGTGGAATTAGTATCTTTAGTGATTTGGAATGAGATTATCCCTATAGTTTAGATATCACGTTTAATTAGTAAATCAATGCTTTCTTTCAATTGGGTTTTCACTTGACCTGATAACTATTTGTCGTAATTCATTTGTAGATTTTTATGAGACACTTGAATGATAAAGAATAATAGATATCCGATTTTTTTACGACAATGTTAGTAAAGTTCATTCATCACTCTCTTATCTTAAATATTTCTAATAATATATATATATATATATATATATACTTACATAGAACATTAGCAGAGCTACCTATTGTGTAACGAGTGCCGCGCACTTTGTAGAGGGAACTGGCGGCTGCTTGAGCTGCGCACCGCTGCCACAAAAATTATTATTTTTTTTTATACACATGCAATTTTTGCAATAATTATAAATGCCAATTCTATAGAGAAAATATTGTTACCAGTGTCGGTGTATTCTTCGGGTACTTTTTAGAATATCCCCATGGGTGGAGCAAGTACTGCAAGCAAACCAAACATTAAAATTTATCGAAAGATTTACATATTTACGTCAACTGTTGAAGGTGAAAATTTCAAAATTGCTCAAACTTTTTTTACATATTCCAAATTAGCCCCAGAACATATCCCTAAAGTTTTAGAGCAGAATATTCAATCGTTCAAAAGTGAGAATTAATTGAAATTTTAAAAATAATGAACTTTTTCATAAAGGTTCAATTTTCATGATTTTTTAACTCAGAAATGTGATACTTTTTGTATAGTACATTAAATATAAAAAAGTTTATAAATTCTAAGTAGAATTCCCTAGAATTTTTTCAAATTGAGGTATGCTTAAAAAAGACCAAAAAATGTGTTCTTTTAATTTTTTAAAGAATAAAAGAAAGCAAAAAACACTTTTTTTGGTCTTTTTTAGGCATACCTCAATTTGCAAAAATTCTAGGGAATTCTACTTAGAATTTATAAACTTTTTCATGTTTAATGTACTATACAAAAAGTTTCACATTTCCGAGTTAAAAAATCATGAAAATTGAAAAACACATTTTTTGCCTTTTTTTTATTCTTTAAAAGTCCATAGCTTTTTTCTGTGTCCTTCAACCATCAAAAACAAATTTTTTCTTAAAGATAATAAATTAAATATACTTTTTGGACTTTATTACAAAAATTGGTTATGTCGAGTACGCCTTTTAC